>PVIU01032995.1:0-12914 GCA_004026605.1 Ondatra zibethicus | reverse complement strand
TTTCCTGTTTGGGTGGAATGTTCTATAGATGTCTATTAAATCCATTTGATTCATTACATCTGTTAGTTCTCATATTTCTTTGTTAAGTTTCTGTCTGGTTGACCTGTCCATTGGTGAGAGAGGAGTGTTGAAATCTCCTACTATTAGTGTGTGGGGTTTGATGTGAGCTTTGAGTTCTAGTAATGTTTTTTTTTTTTACTTATGTGGGTGCTTTTATATTAGGGGCATAGATATTCAGGATTGAGACTTCATCTTGATGAATCTTTCCTGTTATGAGTATGAAGTGTCCATCTCCATCTCTTCTGATTGATTTTAGTTTGAAGTTGATTTTGTTCAATATTAGTATAGCCACACCTGCTTGTTTCTTAGGGCCATTTGATTGAAAAACCTTTTCCCAACCCTTTACTCTGAGATAATGTCTGTCTTTGTGGTTGAGGTGTGTTTCTTGTAAACAGCAGAATGTTGGATCCTGTTTTTGTATTCTCTTAACCTGTGTCTTTTTATAGGTGAGTTGAGTCCGTTGATATTAAGTGTTATTAATGACCAGTGGTTGTTCATATCGGTTAATTTCTTTTTTGTGGTAGGGTTTGTGTGTCTCCCTTCTTTGAGTTGAGATGGTGTAGGGTTGTTAGCTGACTGTGTTATTATGGGTGTTGTTTGCCTTCTTTAGTTGTGGTTTACCTTCTAGTACTTTCTGTAAGGCTGAGTTTGTGGCTACATATTGCTTAAACTTGTTTTTATCCTGGAATATCTTGTTTTCCCCATCAATGGTGAATGAAAGCTTTGCTGGGTATAGTAGTCTGGGCTTGCATCCATGGTCTCTTAGTGTCTGCAGCACATCTATCCAAGATTTTCTGGCTTTCATGATTTCCATAGAGAAGTCAGGTGTAATTCTGATAGGTTTACCCTTATATGTTACTTGACCTTTTTCCTTTGCGGCTCTTAATATTCTTTCTTTATTCTGTATGTTTTGTGTTTTGATTATTATATGGCGAGGGGATGATTTTTTTATATCCAGCCTATTTGGTGTTCTGTATGCTTCTTGAACCTTCATAGAATATCCTTCTTTAGGTTCGGAAAGTTTTCTTCAATAATTTTGTTGAATATATTTTCTGGGCCTTTGGAGTGGAATTCTTCTCCTTCTTCTATCCCAATTATTCTTAGATTTGGTCTTTTCATGGTGTCCCAGATTTCCTGGATGTTTCGTGTTAAGAATTTGTTGGATTTGTTGTTTTCTTCTATCACTGAGTTTATTTTCTCTATCGTGTCTTCTGCGTCTGAGATTCTTTCTTCTATCTCTTGTATTCTGTTGGTTATTTTGTCTGTGTGGTTCCTGTTCGTTTATCCAGATTTTCCATTTCCAGCCATCTCTCGGTTTGTGTTTTCTTCATTGCGTCCATTTCAGTTTTCAAGTTTTGAACTGTTTCTGTTACCTGTTTGATTGCTTTTTCTTGGTTTTCTAGGGTATCTTTGAGGAATTTATTCATTTCTTCTAACTTTTTGTTAGTTTTCTCATCCCTTTCGATAAAGGAGTTTTTCACTTCTTCTTTAAAGGACTCTATAACTTTCATAAAGTTACCTTTAAAGTCAATTTCTTCTTCTTCTTCTGGGATAGGTTGCTCAGGTTTTCCTGTTCCATAATCGCTGGATTCTGGTGTTATCATGTTGCTTTTCAGGTTGTTGGATGAATTCTTTGATTGGCGCCTGCCCATTTCTTCCTTCAAATGTGTTAGGGAGAGTCTCGGTTTCTTGGTCCCTCTGTCTGGGCATATCTGCCAGGGTCCAGATGAATCTGCCGAAGCTGGTTAGGGCTCCTTCCTAGCCCAGGGGTTCCCAGTCCCAAGGGCGGGCTTACTGAGAGTTGCCCACTCTGCTCAGCTCGGCTTCGTGGGACAAAGGAGGCCCTCTAGTAGAGGACTCACCCTTCCCCCAAGGCCTCAGCCCAGATAGGCTGAGTTTGGGTGCAGTTAGGACCATGCAGATGAGAAGGGATGCCCGGGGGCGAGCATGGTTGGGATAAGCAGCAAAGCCAGTAGAGGGGGGCCCTCTCTATCTGATATTTGAGCATCTGATGTGCCCTTTTAATAATGGCTTGAGCCTGTGGGTTATAAGGAATTCCTGTGGAATGTACTACTTTCCACTGATCTAAAAGGGAATTGAATGCTTTTGAAATGTAGGCTGGTCCATTATCTGTTTTAAGCTGCTTTAGCTTACCCATGATGGAAAAACACTGTAATAGATGTTGAGCCACGTCTTTAAAGGCCTCTCCCGTTTGAGCAGAGGCATACATATAATAAGTATCAATAGTGACATGAACATAACCCAGTTTCCCAAGGGACGGTCTATGTGTAGCATCCACCTGCCAGAGGACCTGTTGCTTACGTCCTTGAGGGTTGAACCCCATTTTTTGAGGGTGATAAACTTGAGGGCAGTGCTTACATTCTTTTACAATTTCCCAGGCCTGTTCCCTGGTGGTATGAAACATTCTTTTTAATGCCAGTGCATTTTGATGATGAAAAGTATGGCTCTCTTGTGCCTCAGCCACTGGAAAGATCATGGCCCTAGTCAGTAAATCTGCCAAGTGATTTTCTTTACTCAAAGGTCCCAGGAGACCTGTACATCCTCTAATGTGCCTATATAAAATTTTTCCTTTCTCTGCCATATGAGTTGTTGTAATTGTTTTAGCAAGGGAAGAATAGTGGAGTGACCCGAGAGCAAGGCAGTCTCAAGGGCCGGAAATAAGGTTACCACATACTTAGAGTCTGTATAAAGACTAAATGTCTGTGGGAAATTCCTGAAGGCAAGGAGCACAGCCTTAATTTCTGCTTGCTGTGCAGAAGTTTGTACCCCTTCCTCTATTAATGGAGTCTGACCTTCAATATACACTGCAGATTTTCCAGTAGAGGAACCATCAGTAAAAATGGTCAAAGCGCCAGACAGGTTGTCTGGAGCACTTCTGCACAAAGATCATGGGAGCTTCTTTACAAAACTCTATGAGAGGATGTTTTGGATAGTGAAACCCAATTTGACCTGCAAACCCTTGCAACACCATGACCCAATCATTATTATTTTGCATTAACACATCCAATTGTTATTTATTATAAGGAACAATGATTGTTTTCACATCTCGACCAAACAATTCTTTTGACCTTGTTCTGGCCTTAGTGATGAGCAGGGCACACATATGGACAGGATGCTGCCATTCTGCTCCATGTGTGTGCTAGATGCACCCAGTCCAACACTCCCTCCTGCCATAAACATCCAGTGGAGAATAATCAGCAGCAAAATCAGCAGAGCCCATGGCTTGGTATAACTTAATTGTTTTAATTTTGCTCTATCTAAGGCTTCCTCTACAGTATGGAGAGCCTGCAGCACTTCAGGGGTCATAGTCCTCTTTGACTTCGGATCTGAGTCTCCGTGCAGTAGAGAGAAGGGGGGCTCAGGACCCCTGTGGTAATTTTTAAATAAGGTCTAATCCAATTTATGTTGCCCAATAACTTTTGAAAATCATTTAATGTCTGTAATTTATGTAATCTAATGGTCATCTTATGAGTACTAGTGTAGTCATTGTGGATCCATTGTCCTAAATACCCAAAAGTCCTATCCCTTTGTACTTTTTCTGGAGCTATAATTAACCCAAAACTTGTTAAGCTCTCAATAGCCAATTGTAATACTTGTTCCACTTGCTCCCTCACTGGATGAGCTAACAAAATATCATCCATATAATGAATTATATAGGCTGTGGGGAATGACTCTCGTACCCTAATTAGAGCCATGTCTACAAATTTTTGACATATGGGGGACTTCATACCTTGTCGCAAAACTCTCCATTGATATCTCCTGTAAGGTCTTTGATAATTAACTGATGGAACACTAAAGGCAAAATCTTTACAATCTTCAGGGTTTAGTTTTATTGTGAAGAAACAATCTTGTAGGTCAATTATAATCAAATGCCAATTTTGAGGAACAGCCACAGGAGAAGGAAGCCCAGGTTGCAGGGCCCCCATGTCCTCCATAGTAGCATTCGCTGCTCTAAGATCCTGTAGCAATCGCCATTTCTCTGACTTCTTTTTTGTAACAAATACTGGAGTGTTCCATGGACTGTTAGATTCCTCTATATATCCTTTATCTAACTGTTTTAGCACTAATTGTTCTAAAGCCTGTATCTTTTCCTGCATGAGGGGCCACTGATTTACCCATACAGGCTGTGGTGTTTTCCATGTGAGTTTAACAGCATAATAGTGTTTCACAGTGGCCCCTATGAAAAATGCTGTTCACTTAAGTGATCAGCAGTCACCAGTTTTAAGTTCATTGTTTCCATAATGTCTCTTCCCCCACAAAGTAAAGGGGAGAGAGGGGAGTACATAGGGCTGTATCAATCCCTTTTCCCTTCTAACTCCCATTGTAGTTGCTGAGCACTTTGAATGACTCCTGACACCATACCTAGACCTAGGAGGGATGAGCTTGTCTGGCGCACTGGCCAATTTCCTGGCCACTCTGATCCTACAATACAGGTCCTGTCTGCCCCCGTGTCCAGGAGGCCTCTGAAAGCTTTCCCATTTAATTTGATGACCTTAAAAGGCCTTTCATTTAAATGCTGAGCCCAGGCAACAATCTCTGTAGAGCCAAATTGGCCCTGCCCCCTTTCTTCCTTCACTACAGGATTGGGGAGTTTAACATATGGCAAGAGCAATGGCTGGGCAATTCTCTGTCCTTTATGTAATTGTATCATTTCCTTTAAAGGCCTCACCATGACCTTAATGTCTGCTTGAGTGTCTGAGTCCACTACCACTGGTAATACCTCAAAGTTTTTAACATAATTAGAGCTTCTGCCAGTAATCAGACCCATAGTCTGCGGCAGCAATGACCCATTGACATTAGTCAGAATTAGAGCCACGCCATCCCATTGGGATAGGATGACATCCTTGGCGCAAGCTAGATCCAGCCCTGCACTTCCTGGAGTAGCTCTAGGTAGGTCATGGATAGTAAATGCTGGTGCCTCTGGGTTCAAGCCAGAGGCCTCTGGTTCTTCCTGTTTTCCCACAGCGGGTTCTTCCCCTTTTTTGTTCCCGGGGCTAAGGGGAAGCCCTGTTTCTAGTTTTTTGGCAGCTGAGGCTCTGTGTCCTCAGTCCCTAATGGAGTTCCATCCTTATGGAATTTTGACTTGCATTCATTCTTCCAGTGCTTTCCCTTTTTGCATCAGGGACATATTCCCGGGGGAGGCTGTCTATTCCCTCCATTCGAGCTGCCTTTAGGGCAGTTTCTTTGAACATGTCCTGATAGACCACATTTATAGCATGTGGGCTCTCCAGGGGATTCTTTTCCTCCCCCAAAGGTCTTTTTGACATAGGCACTGAATTTCTGTCCCTTCATAGCTGCAGCATAGGCCATTCCTTGCACTACGGCTGGTGAGGCATCCATGCATGCTTTTACATAGTCCTGTATTGTCCCTGTCTTTCTAATAGGTCTTATAAGGTCCTGGCACAGTGTGTTAGCATTTTCCCAGGCCAACTGTTTCAGTAGGAGATCTGTCCCTTCTGAGGGAGGTAACATCCTATGAATAGCCTCTTCTAGTCTAGAGATAAAGTCCTGATAAGACTCCTCATTACCCTGCCTGATGCCAAGGTGCTTCCTTTGGTTCCCGGGGGGGGGTATCTTCCTCCATGCCATAACTGCATTTTGTGTAATGGCCTCAAGAACTTCTCGAGGAATGGTTGTTTGTGCGTGAGGAGTAGCATAGTCATTTATTCCCAGTAACATGCTCATAGTAGGCTTAGGGCCTCTCCTTTTAAGGGAAGTCGCAACAGTTTCTTTGGATCTATCCTCATATTCAGTTCTCCACAATATATAGTCTCCAGGACTAAGAGTGGCTTTCACAGTCTGATGCCAATCATACAGTGTAAGCCACAAGCTGGCCACAGCATCCACTACCTGCAAAGTGTAGGGAGCTGAAGGTCCAATTGTCTTAACTGCTGATTGCAGCTCCTTTAAAGTCTTGAGCGGGAGAATTTCCCACTGTGGTCTGTCATCATCTCTCATAGGTTCTGTAACCGGGAAAGCAATGGAGAAATCCCCTGCCTTCCATGCCTCCTCTACCACACCCTGAAATCCCATAGCATTGGGGGGTAATGCCAAGGCGTCTTCCTATTTAATCTAGCAGGGAAAGTCACACAAGGGGGCTGATGGTCCCTGAAGTCATCTTCAAAATCTATTTTTGCCTTTTCATCGACCAAGTCCCAATCCTCATCATTCTCCTCATCCTCTATGGTGGCATAAACAACCTTCGCAGGAGACTTAGCCTTTAAGGGCCCCTTGGATGTCATGCTTATTCCTGTCACCCCATATGTAATTCTGAGAGTGGCCAGTGGCTCTCCTTCACTCTGTGATGCAGTCTCCTGCACAAGTCCGTCAAAATCTGTAGTATCAGTAAGTAATTCACGCATTTGTAACCAAAGAGGGTAGGCGTGAGCAGGCAAATCTTGCTCACCATGCTTTTGAACATACCTATGCATCTCTCTGCCATCCCTCTTCCATTCGGGCAATGTGAGAGATCCTTCCTCCAGAAACCAAGGCCTTTCTTAATGAAGGTTATGAAATCTGCTTTCTCTGAAACTTTCAGACCTCTACTGGCTAACATATACTTAAACATTGATAATAACATTCTTTCATTTTTGGTCATTTGTTGCCCCATGGTTACTTATGTGATTACTTGCACTTAACTGATGATCCTTTATCGGCAGAACTGCAGATTCCTGGCAAGAGCCTACTCGTTACCTTGAAAAGAAAAGAGAGAAATTACATGTTCAAGGTCCCTGTTCAGGTGCCACCTGCCATGGACCAGCTCAGGTGAGCCACTCAGACCATGGGAGAAGCAGGGTCTTAGTACTCAGGAAGGCACAAGGTCGGCAATGACAGACAGACACAACACACAAGAGAGTGGTTTGGATCTGCTGCAATTTTACTGAATTCATGTTTTCATTATATAGTATTCAAACAAAGAACAAACCAGAAGGTCACGTATCATTACTTGGCACAGTATGAAAGCTTCTTTTAGTCATGTCAGCGATGAGCAGGTGTTAGACATAACACGTCCTCAGAAGGGGAACTCTTGTCCTTGGGAACATAAACCTCAGACAAGTGGTTTCATTTTATCTAGGAATAGAAAGTTTCT
The DNA here is from genome assembly GCA_004026605.1 of Ondatra zibethicus. NCBI lineage: Eukaryota > Metazoa > Chordata > Mammalia > Rodentia > Cricetidae > Ondatra > Ondatra zibethicus. The sequence goes on along the minus strand of PVIU01032995.1, from coordinate 5,743 downwards.
GTCTCATAATTGCTATCATGGCCCTTCCTCTTTCTAACCCTTTCGTTATTTCATCTAGTGACCAAATATGCCTAATCAGTTCTCTGCACCTGCTGCAATATACTTTTTTGTACCTTCTGATACAGCAAACACCATGGGGGTTGGGATCTAGATGGTAGAGCTAAGTAATTCCGCTTTTGTCCCTCATATATCACATACCTATGACTCTCATCCTCATATCTTCCTGTGTATGGAATGGGGTCATCTGGTGACTCAGTTGTACTCCTGGGTGGTTCCCACCACTTATCCCCTATCTTAAACTTTACTACCCCATGAGCCTTATGTGTTGGAAATGCCCAATCTTGCAAGGGATTTTTTCTTAGTTTCTTTATTCCCAGAATGGGGGTTTCCTAACAACATCTGGATCTTAACTTATGTTTCTCCCAAATCATCAGTCTTTTCTAGGAAAAGTTCCTGCTGCTGTAAATCATCCATAATACCCCCCCATTGATCTCTTTTTGCTATCATCCAGAATTTGCACAAGTGCTTGAATCACTGGAGGCATCTCAATCACTGTATTAGTATCATTATCAGAATTATCAAGCCCAGAAACATCAAGGGGTTCTCTGGTAATATTATGCATTTGGCCAAGCACAGCAAAGAACATTATCAGGAAACAGGAAAGAATAGCAGAGGCAGCTAACCATCTATGACAACGGTGAGAACACGATCTTCCATTTGAATTAATGACCTGAGCTGATTGCCAAGGAACTGTCAGAGGCCTATCCATGAATGGCACAAATCCCCCTACCCTGTGTCCCCCAAACCAGAGGCATCATTGTCACATAGGCGACACTGCTGTGGATGTGGCAGCACTTGATCTTTTCCTTTGAATGTGGTCAGGAGAGTCTAGGTGGCTTGGTCCTTTTGTTGTGACTGAATGTGTACTTGGGGGATTTTTCTTGTTCTGCCCTCTCTTAGGTCCTCTCAGCATTGGAGTTGTTTCTCAGATCACCTCCTCCCTGAAGTAGGCTGTGGTGGTGATTCTAAGGACTCCCTCTGGATGGCTCTACTGGTCCTGGATCAGGGCAACTTGCTGGTCAAGGACCCCACAGACAAAAGCACAAGCTTGGTAGATGCCAGCTCCTCCAGATGGTTTTGCTGGTACTAGATCAGGGCCACTTGCTGGCCAAGGACCTCACAGGCAAAAGGGCGGGTTTGATAGATGCAGCTCCGTGGAACAAAGAAACCCCTGCTGCCCTGCGCTCACCACCCTGTCCCCAGGGCCTCAGCCCTGAAGCAGGCTGCTTTGTGAGATCCTAGGACCCCTCAGATGGAAATGGGAGCTTGGGGGCAAGCTGGGGAGGGATAGCAGAAAAGCCAGTAGCCGGGAGAAGCCCTGCAGCTGAATGGCCAGAAAGTTTAGGGGGATGGAGGGTGCCTGCACCCCGTTCCCGGGGCATCTGGGCAGAGGCAGGGTGGGGACGTACTTACCCTCCAGATGGCTCTGCTGGTACTAGATCAGGGCCACTTGCCAGCCAAGGACCTCACAGGCAAAAGCCCTCTCTCTCAGGTTTTACATAGATTTAATCCACCACGTTGGCATGCCAATCTGTTGGGAGGAAGGGGCCACTTGTTCATCCTGGCTGTCCAGAAACGAAATAATCACAAAGAAACCCTAATATTTAAATCACTGCTTGGCCCATTAGCTCTAGCTTATTATTGGCTAACTCCTACATCTTAATTTAACCCATGTCCATTAATCTGTGCATCACCATGAGGTTGTGGCCTACCAGCAAAGTTTCAGCACATCTATCTCCAGCTGAGGTTCCATGGCATCTCCCTGACTCTGCCGTCTTCCTCCCAGCATTTCATTTAATTTTCCTCGCCTAGCTCTGTTCCCCTACGGCTCTGCTATAGGCAAGAAGCAGTTCCTTTATTCACTAACCAATAAGAACCATAGAGAGAAGGACCTCCCACACCAAGTTTCTCTCCATTTAGTTTGATGTTGGCTGTTGACTTGCTATACACTACTTTTATTATGTTTAGGTATGTTCCTTGTATTCCTGTTCTCTCCAAGACTTTTATCACGAATGGGTATTGTATTTTGTAAAAGACTTTTTCAACATATAATTAAATGATCATGTGGTTTGTCTTTCAGTTTTTTATACGGTGGATTACATTGACAAATTTTCATATGTTGAACCATCCCTGCATCTCTGGGATAAAGTCTATTTGGTCATGGTAGACAATTTTCTGATGTGGTCTTGGATTCGATTTGCCAGTATTTTATTGAGTATTTTTGCATCAATGTTCATGAGTGAGACTGGTCTGTAATTCTCTTTCTGAGTAATGTCTTTGTGTGGTTTTGGTATCAGGGTAACTATAGCCTTATAAAAAGAGTTTGGCAAAGTTCTTTCTGTTTCTATTGTTGTAGAACAATTTGAGGAGTATTGATATTAGTTCTTCTTTGAAAATCTTGTAGAATTCTGCACTGAAACCATCTGGTCCTGAACTTTTTTTTTTTGGTTGGTAGACTTTTGATGACTGTTTCTATTTCTTTAGCAGTTTAGTCTATTTAATTTGCTTGTCTGGTCTTGATTTAATTTTGGTAAGAGATATTTATCCAGAAAACTGTCCATTTCCTTGAAATTATTTAGTTTTTTTTTAGAATACAGGTTTTTGAAGTAAGACCCGATGATTCTCTGGATTTCCTCCATGTCTGTTATTATGTTCCCCGTTTTATGCCTAATTTTGTTAATTTGGATATTCTCTCTGCCTTTTGGTTAGTTTGGATAAAGGTTTATCTATTTTGTTGATTTTCTCGAAGAACCAACTCTTTGACTCATTAATTCTTTGTATTGTTTTTCTTGTTTCTATTTTGTTGATTTCAACTCTCAATTGATTATTTCCTATCATCTTATCCTCCTGAGTGCGTTTGCTTCTTTTTGTTCTAGAGCCTTCGGGTGTTCTGTTAACTCATTGCTATGGGATTTTTCCAGCTTCTTTATGTAGGCATTTAGTGTTATGAACTTTCCTCTTAACACTGCTTTCATTGTTTTCTATAAGTTTTGGTATGTTGTGTGGTCATTTTCTTTGAATTTTAGGAAGTTTAATTTCTTTCTTTATTTCTTCCTTGACTCATTGTGATTCAGGTGAGCATTGTTCAATTTCCATGTGTTTGTGGGCTTTCTGAAATTAGTGTTTCTGTTGAATTCTAACTTTAAGCCATTGGTGATCTGATAAGAGACATGGGGTTATTCTGACTTTTTTGTATCTGTTGAGGTTTTCTTTGTTACTGAGTATGTGGTCAAGTTTTGGAAAGGTTCGATGTGGTGCTGAGAAGTTATATTCTTTTATGTTTGGGTGGAATGTTCTATAGAAATCTGTTAAGTCCATTTGAGTCATGACATCTGTTACTTACCTTACTTTTCTTTTAAGTTTCTGTATTGTAGACCTGTCCAATGGTGAGAGTCAGGTGTTGAAGACTCCCATTATTAGTGTATGGGACTTAATTTGTGATTTAAGCTTTAGCAGAGTTTCTTTTACATGTGAGGGTACCCTTGTATTTGGGGCATAGATGTTCAGAATTGGGATTTCCTCTTCATATAGTTTTCTTGTGATAAATAGGAAGTGTCCTTTTTTTTGTCTCTTTTGACTGATTTTAATTTGACGTCTGTTTTGTTAGGTATTAGCATAGCTACATCATCTTGTTTCTTATATCCATGTGATTAAAAACCTTTTCCTAACCCTTTACTCTGAAGTGATGTCTGTCTTTGAGGTTGAGGTATGTTTCTTGTATGTAGCAGGATGGATTCTGTTTTCAATCCAATCTGTTAGTCTGTGTCTTTTTGTAGGTGAGTTGAGTACATTTATATTGAGAGATATTAATGACCAGTGATTGCTAGTTCCTGTTATTTTAGTTTTTGTTGCTGGTGATATTATTGTGTGTGCTTTTCCATTTTGGGGGATTTGTTACTGTGAGATCATCTATTGTCTGTGTTTTGTGGGTGTAACTGACTTCCTTGGGTTGGAGCTTTCCTTCTAGTACATTCTGTAGGGCTAGATTTGTGGATAGGTATTTAAATCTGCTTCAGACATGGAATATCTTGTTTTCTCCATCTATGGTGATTGAAAGCTTTATTGAATATAGTAGTCTGGGCTGGCATCCATGGTCTCTTAATGTCTGCATAACACGTGACCAGGACTTGCTCCTTTACAGCTCTTAATCTTCTTTCTTTATTCTGTATGTTTAGGGTTTTGATTATAATGTGGTGAGGGGATTTTTTTTGGTCCAGTTTGTTTGGTGTTCTGTATTTTAACAGGTATGTCCTTCTTTTTTCCCATATTCTTTTATTTTTTCCATTCAAAAAAAAAGAATTTACATTTCCTCCCCTTCTCCCAGTCCCCTCCCGCTCCCTCACCCCGATGCTTCTTTAAAAGAGGGCATGGTGCCCAGCCCTGTGGGAAGTCCAAGGCCCTTCCCCCTCCATCCCGTCCTAGGAAGGTGTGCATCCAAATCGACTAGGTTCCCAAAAACAAAATACATGCAAAGAAGATAGGTCTTAGTGTCATTGTTGATGGCTTCTCATTCTGCCCTCATTGGCAGCCACATTTAGAGAGTTCAGTTTGATCATATGCTCATTCAGTCCCAGTCCAGCTGGGTTTGGTGAGCTCCCATTAGATCAGGCACACTGTCTCAGTGGGTGGTCCAGCCCCTCGTGGTACTAACTTCCTTGCTCATCTTCTCCCACCTTCTGCTCTTCGACTGGACCTTGGGAGCTCAGTCCATTGCTCTGATGTGAATGTGGGTCTCTGTCTCTATCTCCATCCATCAGACAATTTTTCTATGGTGATGATCAAGATATTCATCAATGTGACTATGGGACAAGGCTAGATCAGGCACCTTCTCCTCTGCTGCCCAAGTTCCTAACTGGAGACATCCCTGTGGACACCTGGGATCCCCTCTAGAGCTAGGACTCTTGCCAATCCTAAAATGACTCCCTTAATGTAGATATCTTATTCCCTTCTCCAACATCCACCCTTCCTCCATCTCCACCCTCTCACTCCCCCAAGCTCTCCCCAGTCCACCCCTTCTCCCTTCTCCCTCCCTCGCTCCCTTTCACCACCCCAACCCTACCTACACCCCTGTTCCGGAGGATCTATATATGTTTTTCTTTGGGTTCACATTACTATTTTGCTTCTCTAGGCTTGTGAGCTATAAGCTTAATGTTCTTTGTTTATGGCTAGGGTCCACTAATAAATGAGTACATACCATAATCATCTTTTTGGGTTTGGGATATCTCACTAAGTATAGTGTTTTCTATTTCCATCCATTTGCATGCAAATTTAAGGATGTCATTGTTTTTTACCGCTGAGTAGTATTCTAATGTGTATATATTCCATACTTTCCTGATCCATTCTTCCTAGGTTGTTTCCAGGTTCTGGCTATTACAAATAATGCTGCTATGAACATAGTTGCACAAATGCTTTTGTAGTATGATTGGACATCTCTTGGGTATATTCCCAAGAGTGGTATTGCTGGATCCTGAGGTAGATTGATTTCCAATCTCCTGAGAAACCGCCACACTGATTTCCAAAGTGGTTGCACAAGTTTGCATTCCCACCAGCAATGGATGAGTGTTCCCCTTACTCCACACCCTCTCCAGCATAGGCTATCATTGGTGTTTTTGATTTTAGCCATTCTGACAGGTGTAAGATGGTATCTCAAAGTTGTTTTGATCTGCATTTCCCTGATCGCTAA
>PVIU01032994.1:0-12921 GCA_004026605.1 Ondatra zibethicus | reverse complement strand
TGGGACTTGGAACTTAAACATCCAAAAGAAAGAAACCTGACGTCCCTTGAAATAATGACAACATGGGGAAACTGGGCCTTCTAATAACGAGGGGCAGGAGTCTGGAAGCCCAGGGACTGGGACTGTTCTTCAGAGTGAAGGTCTCATCCACTGATGACTCATGTAAGTATGGTATTGTGTTGTATTAGTATGTTTAATAAAATATAATAAAGGAAACATATCACCAATAAGTATTTTTTGAACATTATAAAGCCCTGTTAAGGTGACTGAGTGCAACCCACCAAATCTCACTAAAAGGTAATGCAAGACAGCCCCTAAAAAGAATCACAGATACCAAAAAGGGACAAGGGGAAAAACAAGAAGGAATAGAAGGCTTCTGTCTTACCCTGGTAAAGATGGAAGAACAGGAAGATTACAACCCCGACTTCTTTTGGAAATAAAATAAGGGCAGATTATAGAACATGCCTCAATCTTACAAATGTCACCTCAGAAATGGAATCAGAAAAACACAGTAGGAAAGGACCTGAAATATTTTATCTCAATTAGAAGGTATTATAGGACTGGGGAGTGGTTTTGGTTTTAGTTTGTTGTTCTAAGTTTTGATAGCCAAATTTGTTTTTTATTGAGTAGCCACAGAAAAGCTTAGCCCAATTGGAGACTGATAGTAAAGCACTATTAAAAGGGACTACATGACCATGGTGGTGGCGCAACTGGGCGGTGGTGGCGCACGCCTTTAATCCTAGTTCTCAGGAGGCAGAGGCAGGCAGATCTCTGTGAGTCTGAGGCCAGCCAGATCTACAGAGTGAGTTGCAGGACAGCCACAGCAGTTACACAAAGGAACCCTGTCTCAAGAAAAAAACAAAACTGGAACTTTAGTTCCTTGATTTGCAATATTCCAACATTCCATGTTCCATCTTGCAACATAATCACGGTGTTCTAATTAGTGAAGGCCTGAATCTATATGGAGCTTTTGAAGAGAATTTCAGGTCACAGAGCTAAATTTTACAACACCCATTTCCATATCTATCAGACTCCAGAATGCGTCATACCTTTCACCATTTTTGTAAATGTTCCAGTCTCTGATTGAACATATTGGCACATTTTGTCTATTACACATTAAGTACCATTGGCAATGCATTGGCAATGAGCGACTCAAGTGGTTGATGGACAGTCCCCATTACAATCAACAAGAATCATTACAAAGTGACCTTGGTCAAACTCTTTTGTATCTCAAAGACTCATGCAGCTGGGAGGAAGGATCAAAATGGGAAACAGTCTTTCCCAGTTGTGTCTCAATATAAAATTTTATACCATGTCAAAACATCTTCCACTGGCTCCTTTTTGTTTTGCTCCCTAGCAACTATCATTATCAGAAATTCTATATAAATGAGCATAAAAAATATACTAGTGTCTTAGTTGAGTTTTTATTGTTGAGATAAAATGCCATGAAAAAAAGGCCACCCTTCCATCACAGCTCATCATCAGAGGAAGTTAGACAGAAAGATAAATAGGGTAAGAACTTGGAATAGGAGAGAGCACAGGAGAGTGCTGCTTACTGGCTTGCTTCTTAAGGCTCACTCAGCATGCTGTTTTAGACCATCAGCCTATGTGTGGCCCCATCCACAATGAAATGTAAAATAAAAACCTCAGTACATACATTTCATACATGAGTAAGACCATGCCATGACCATTTTGGGGAGACGGGGTAAAATATAAATAATGACCTCTATTTCAGGCCTACAGTTGCAAACAGCAGAACTTTTCTCTTTCTAAGACTATCAGTATCCCATTGTGAATATTAACACATTTTCTTTATTGATTCATTTTACACTGATGGATTTTACATTGACTCTATCTCAGTTGTCATGAATAGTGCCAAAATGAATTTGGGACTCTGCATAGTTCTGCATTGTATTTATTTCCTTCTCTTTGGGTATACAGAGGAATTGCTGGACCATAAGGCTGCTATGTCTACTTTTTGCTGATTTCCATAAAGATTGTACCGATTTACATTTGTTGTGTGAGAAAACTTTTCCTGGGGAGATGTAGTGTCCCAGATAGGAAACCCACAACAGACCAAAATGTAATAGATACCACTGAAGTCTAATTTGGTGAACTAATGAGTTTCATTGTGGTTGTTTACAGTAATATAGGTGTAGGATTACTTACGGGAGCAGAAATGACTCAAAGACAACTGCATCACCAAAGCCCACCCCAGCACTGCCAAAGCCAAGAACCTGGAGCACACTGCACATCCTACAGGCAGCTCAGCAGATTGGGTCCTTTCCAGATGCTTCGGTTGGACTAACCCTGTTCCAGGCAGCTCCACTGGTTTCTGCCTCTTCCAGACAGTTACTCTGCTCTCAGGGTCATCTTCGCAGCTCAGCTTCCTGGACTGAGGTAGATTCTCAGCTTTGATAGCTTACTGTGGCCCAGAGGGAACCTAGTGGATCTGGCCAGTTTCAAGGACATCCTGGAGCTATCTTGAGTTTACCTTCCTGTTTCCAGGTATGAGATAACTGTCTTTACATGCATATACCATCAAGAGCACCAAAAAGGTTTTGTGGCCAGGTGTGATGATACGCGCCTTTAAACCCAGCACTCGGGAGGCAGAGACAGGTAGATCTCTGTGAGTTCAAGGCCAGCCTGGTCTACAGAGTGGGTTCCAGAATAGTCAGGGAAATACAGTGAGACTGTCTCAAAAAAAAAAAGGAAGGAGGAGGGAGGAGGGAAGAAAGAGGAAGGGAGAGAATAAGGAAGAAAGGAAGGAAGGAGATGGATAAAGGGAGGGAGGAGGGAGAGAAGAAGAAAGGGAGGAGGAAGGGAGGAAGGGAGAGAGGGAGGGAGAAAGGAAGGGAGAGAGAGAGGGAGGAGAAAATAAAAGAAAGAAGGAAATTAGAATTGATGCGTTTTTATGACAGAGTCCTATTTTGTAACCCAAGCTAGTCTCCAACTCATGACAACCCTGTCTCAGGTTCCTCCCAAAGGATTATCAGTATGTATCACTGTTACAGTATGCCAGAAAAATTGAGGGAAAATTAAATTTGGTTAAATCACTTTAACAGTTAATATGAAATAGCCTTATTAAACAAGAAAAAGAAATCTGTTTTCTAAAACAATAAGCAATTGTTGAGAAAGCCAGATAGTTTTACAAACCTTATAATTCTTACTAGAAGATAGCTGATTCTCACCCCTGTTTGTATTCAATCTGATTTGATATGTTCTTTTGATTGATGTAAGAAAAATATTATTTACACAGATATTTGGTGAGAAAAATGGGATAAGTGTGACTTGCAGATCCCCTAAAACGGATTTAAGGATCCCCGGGACTCTCTTCTACTAATTGGGAAAGGCTATTCTGCAGCACACTGGGGAAGTCTTGCTAGCAATGGGTCTCAACCGCAAAACCCCATGGATGTGGCTCAGGCCAGTTGTAGATTCAGCTGATGCAGTAATACAAAATACATCTCCTCCTTTTCCTCCTCCTTAAGGATGAGATGTGTTCCATGTTTTCCATTTACTTTATAGTCTGTGGTGATGAAGCCAAGTCAGGCCATCCTCCCTCACTCAACAGATGTTTAACACCAATGAAACCATCATTTCTCATTGGATTGCTCATTTTTCAGCTGGCTCTGGTGGTGACTTAAGCCTACTAAAGCTACTCAGCTTTTTTTTCCCCAGGAGAAATATTTTCTTGCCAGAAATATTCACTCTAGTGCCCAACTCTTTGTTACTACTGAAATTCTGAATTCAAAGAGAAATATCCTTTGTAAAAAATCCAAGTGCTGAAACAATATGAAGTCAGTAATCCTTGATGCCTTAATACCTTCATGAAAGTATATCAAAATGTATAGGGCTTGCTACTTTTAAAATGTAATTATCATTAGACCATCCATGTGTTAATATCAAACCATAAATTTAGCTTGTTTCCATAGCATTCTGATTCAAAAAGGAATCAGCTCTCATACATAGTAGTTAAATATAATGCAGCCCTTTCCCAGGAGACAAGAATAATCATCAGCCCAGTCAGGTCGCCCTCTGCTACATCCAGTGCCAGCCTGGGCTACATAAGACCCTGTATCAAATAAAAAACAAAAAGGAGCGGTTTTCCACTTCAAAAGGCAGCCTCGGTAGTGGGCGGCTTTCCTCCTCAGCTTCCATTCCCGGGCGTGGTACCACTCCAGTGTGCAGCTCCTTTGCTCTTCAGCTTTTGCATGCTTTTCTCATCTCCCCTGTCTCATTACACATGAAAATGGACCCTTCTGTCTCTCTGGGAAGAGATGGAGGGTGCCTCTGAATTATTAATGCCAGCAAAGCTCACAAATGGAGCTCCGTCAGTCCCCTCTTCAAACAGCTGTCCTTTATACAAAGGGTAAGCATCACAAAGAAGATATTTTCATCACGTAGAATTTGCAGGACGTTCCTCTTCTACATTTACCATAGAGGAGAGAAACTAGCAAATTCCAGGGATACTTAGACTCCACACATAGGGGCAACCACCCCTTCGGCAGTCCTGTACATCAACCTCAATGCCTGATTGCTCAGCCCTGTACATTTCGTTATAAGACTTGAACACAAAAAACCCTGGGTCATAGTGACATGTCTTATTCCCAAGCTGTACATACATGTGTAGGAACTGATATGCAGCATCACGGCTTCCTTCCTTTTTTTCCTTTTCTTTTTCTGTTGTTGTTGTTGTACATTCTTCTTGTTGTTCAAGATAGTTTCTCTGTGTAGCATTGTTTGCTCTGTAGGCCACGCTGACCTCCCTAAGTGCTGGGATTAAAGGCCTGGGCCACCACTGCCCAGCTTTGTTTCTCTGTCCAACAAAGCCCAACTACAGTTTCCCTCCCTCCACTTCTCCCAGTCCCTGCCCTGCCCTCTTCACCAAAATTTCCTCCTCCTCCATTTCCCTTCAGAAAAGAGCAGGCCTCTCAAGAATAACACTGAACAAGGCACGAGAAGATACAATAAGACTAGGCACAGACCCTAGTATAAAGGTTGGTTGAGGCAACCCAGTAGAAAGAAAAGGGTTCCAAGAGCAGGCTAAAAGTCAGAGACATGCCCACTCCCACTGTTAGGAGTCCCACAAAAACTTTTTCAAGACATGGCTTTTCGGTGAAGCACTGGATGTCCTGGGGAAGTCACTCTGTAGGTCAGGCTGGAATCAAACTCAGAGATCTGCCTGTCTCTGCTCCTGAGTACTGAGATTAAAGGTGTGTGCCACCACTTCCTGATTGATAACAGAGTGTCTCAAACTATTTCCAATACTGAACACTTTTCCCTCAAGAAATTTTTTATCTTTAGTAACATTTATTTATTGTATAAATTAATGGTGTCCATTGATGTGGGAAGTCTGTATATGTGTTTCTTTTATTGGTTAATGAATGAAGAAGCTGCTTTGGTCTGTGATAGGGCAGAACAGAGTTAGGCAAGAAAACTAAACTGAATGCTGGGAGAAAGAAAGCAGAGTTAGTGAGATGCCATGTAGCCACCACAGGAGATAGTCACTCCAAAACCTTGCCAGTAAACCATGAGCCTCATGGTAAAATATAAAATAATAGAAATGGCTTAATTTAAGATATAAGAGTTAGCCAGAAAAAAATGCTTAAGCTATTGGCTAAACGGTATTGCAATTAATATAGTTTCTGTGTGTTTATTTCAGGTCTGGGCAGCCAGAAGAACTGTCTCCACCAACAGTCTATTATGACATTTAATGCAATTAATAAACTTTGATCATCTTCAATCCCCAATTATCATATCCTGTATCCCCCCATTGTTACCCTTCCTCTATTTCCAAGCTCTTTTCTACTTCCATGTGTATCTCTATTGTTTTTAAGTATTTTTCTGATATGTATACAGATACATAAACATGTAAATGCAGCCTACTGAGTCCATTTAGGGTTACTCATGTGTATGTTTTAGTGCTGGCCACTTGAGACAAGAGAATGCCTTAGGAGACTATTCCTTAGAGAAGACTAGTTCGTCCCCTCTCAGCAGCCATTAGTTGCCTATAGTCCTTCATCAAGAGATGAGTCTTTTTATACTTCCTTTGTCCACATTATTATGTCAGTTGCTATTTTATTTGTTCAGGTCTTGTTTAGACTACCGTGTTGTTGAGATTTCATGGGTACAGCTTCCCAGTTTGATAGAGATGACACTTTCTCACAGTAGACTTCTGGATCGTCTGACTCTTACAATCTTTTGTTCCCTCTTCCACTCTTCCACAATGTTCCCTGAGTCTTGGGTGTAGACATTGTGTTGGCAGAGGTGTCCTCTTAGGCAGGACACCCTACAGTCAGTTGTCCTCTGCATTTTGACCAAATGTGGGTGTCTGTCATATCTCCATCTGCTGCAAAAGAAGCTTCTTTGATGAGGTGGGTATAAGGATAATTATTTAGAACGTGGTTAGGAATTCTTCTGGTTTAGGAAAGTGGCAGTATTCCATCCAAGTACTAACCAGGCTGGGCAATGGAGGCTCATGCCTTTAACCCCAGCATTTGGGAGGCAGAGGCAGGCAGATCAGTTTGAGGCCAGACTGATCTACGATGTGAATTCCAAAGCTACAGAAAAACCTTGTCTTTGTGGGGAAAAAAGGAAAGTGGCAGTCATAGACTTTCCTCTAGGTTCTCTGGCCTCACCAGTCATGCATAGTTTTCTGGTTTCATAGTAGTCAACATGAATCCTTTCCTATTACATAAGCCTTAAGCCCAATTAAATAGCTTGTGGTTACCTCCTTAATAAATATCACTACTGAGCCTTATAAATGTCTTTATTGTTGTACTGTTCATTGTTGGGTTCCATAGGTGTCAAAGCGGGATAGGACAATTGATTGTTTTTATCCCTTGATGAGAGTGGATCCAGCCCACTGGGAATGGTACCACCCCAGGGCCAATGGTTCTGGATGTTATAAAAAGATGAGCAAGCCATGAATATCAAGGCAGTCAACAGTATTCTTCTGTGACCTCTGCTTGAATATCTTCCCTGCAGGTTCCCACTCTATGTGAGTTCCTTTCCATAACTACCCTCAGTGACAGACTATATGCTGACTAGACTTATGTCAACTTGACACAAAATATAGTTGTCTGAGAGGAGGGAACCTCAGTTAAGAGAATGCCTCCTTGAAATCAGGCTGTACTCAAGCCTGTAGAGCATTTTCTTATTTAATGATGAATGGGAAGGGCCCAGACCAGTGTAAGTTGAGACCATCCCTGGACTGATGGTCCTGGGTTCTATTAGAAAGCAGGCTGTGCGTGCCTTGGGGAACAGCCAGTAAGTATCATCCTCCACAGCCTCTGCATCAGCTCTTGCTTCCCGGTTCCTGCCCTGTTTAAGGTCCTTCATTCAGTGATGGACTACAAGGCAAGTTTAAGCCCAATAAACCCTGTCTTTTCCCACTTTTTGGTCATGGTATTTCATCATGGCAACAGAAACCCTAAGACAGACTGTCACCTGGAAATTCAAGTGAAATCAATCCTCTCCTCCTCAAGTTGTTTTTGGTCAAGGTGTTTTATCACATCAACAGAAACTCTGAGACAACTGATGAAATCATTACTTATTTTAAATGAGTTATTGGTTGTACATTCAGAAACTTTTTAGCTGCTCATGACTCCTTCATATCTAGTTAACAAAACTCTACCTGATGGTGCAATCTGAAGCCACACTTTTCTGTGAAAATAACCAGCTCTAAACTGGGTTCCTATCAAGTGCCAATGACGTTAGGCCACTATCAAGCAAATGAGTTATACTCAGCCTCCCTAAGTGAGCCATGATTATTTCATTGAGTATGCCAGACCCTAAGCAGAGACAGTGAGGTTCAATGTGATTAGAAAAGATGACACACCTTTAATCCAATCTTTAATCCAAGTATAATCTGGGACACACCTTCTTCTGGAAGCTTATATAAGGACATGGAAGAAGCATTTTCTCCCTGCCTGCTTGTTCTTGCCTTGCTAGCAAGTGTTTGTTGGGGGCCAATTGTAGTAAGAGGCGAGGGCTGTATTTCCGGCACCCGGTTAGCTTATGTCCAAAATAATTATATAGAAACTGTATTTATTGAAATATTGCCTGGTCTATTAGCTCTAGTCTCTTATTGGCTAACTCTCACATATTTGTTTAACCCATTTTTAATAATCTGTGTGTCACCACGAGTCATAGCTTACCAGGAAAGATTCAGCGTGTCTGACCTGGGAACTTCATGGCAGGCAGCTCTCTCTGACTCTTCCTTCTCTATCCCAGAATTCTGTTCTGTCTCCTCCACCCACCTAAAGGCTGCCCTATCAAAAGGCAAAGGCAGTCTTTTTATTCAACCAATGAAAGCAACACACAAATACAGAAGACCTTCCTACACCAAGTGTTGTGGAATATTATTTTAAGATGTGTTGCATTTGTTTATGCTGTGGAACATTGGTTTAATGGTCCTTTTATGTTGCTCTTGTTTAACTCTGTGAAGCTGTGATACTTTGCCTGTCTGAAATACTTGCTTGTCTGATAAAGAGCTGAATGGCTGACAGTTGAGCAGAGAATGGATAGGTGGGGCTGCCAAGCAGAAAGAATAAATAGGAGGAGCCCTCTGGGAGGAAAAAAGAGGAACAAGAAAAGGGAGGAAATGTAGTGATATTTCATTTGTAATTTAATAAATGAAGCTTGCCTGAAGATCAGAGAGTAAAACAGCCCCATTGGTCAGTCTTACAGACCAGGCAGTGGTGACACACACCTTTAATCCCAGTAGCCAGAGTAGTTTGCCATAGAAACCTGGGGGTGCATGCCTTTAACCCCAGTAGTGCACGCCTTTAATCCCAGTCCTAGAAAGGATTATAAGGTGGGAGGAGACAGCTCACAGAAACAGCCTCATTCTGAGGTTCCTGGAGGCAGGATTGCCATTTTGGACTGAGGTAGAGGTAAGAGGCAATAGGTCTGTTTAAACTGCTTATCTGATCTTGACTTACCTTGTTAGGTGATATATATCAAGAACTTAATCCATTTCTTTTAGTTTTTCCAGAATGATGGAGTAAACATTTTAAAATATGCTCTTAAGATTCTCTGAATTTCCTCACTGTTTAGTGTAATATCCCATTTTTAATCTGTAATTTTTACTAATTGGGACACCTTCTCTGTGTGCCTTTTAGTTCATTTGGCTAAGTGTTTGCCAATCTTGTTGATTTTCTCAAAGAAACAAGTCTCTATTTCATTGATTCTTTGTATTGTCTTTGTTGTCATTGCTTCTGTTTGGTTGATTTCACCGGCAAGTTTGATTATTTCTTCTTTCTACTATTTCTTGTTCTAGCTTTCCCTAGTGTACTGTTAAAGGGCTGATGTGACATAGCTCCAGTTTTGTTGTCAGCACCTAATGATATGAACTTGTCTTTTAAAACTGCCTTCCATGGGGACCCGTAGAATTGTATATGTTGTGTTTTCATTTCCATTCACTTATAAAATGTTAATTCCCTTCTTGCTTTATATCCTGGCCTACTTTTTATTCAGTAGTAACATTTTCAGTTTCCATGAGTCTGTAAACTTTTTGTGGTTCTGTGGTGGTTGATGTCAAGCTTTAAACTGTGGTGGTCAGATAGCATGCAAGGCATTACTTCAACTTTCTTGTCTTGCTGAGATTTGCCTTGTGTCCTAGTGCATGGTCAGGATTGGAAAAAAGTTACACAAGTTTCTGAAAAGGTATATTCTTCTGAGTTTGGATGGCATGTTCTGTGAATATCTGCTAGATTCATTTGATGTATTACTTCAGTTAGCTTCAGCATTTCTGTTTAGTTTTTTCTGGATGGGTTGTCTGTTGGTGAGAGTGACATATTTGAAGTGACTCCCTGTTAGTGTGGGAGGGTCAATATGTGATTTTAGCTGTAGTAATATTTCTTTTATGAACTTGGATGTTCTTGTACTCTATAAATGTTTGGAATTGTAATATCCTCTTAGTGGGTTTCTCCTTTGAGCATGCAGTGTGTCAGGGTCAGCCTCAACAAAAATACCACTTGCCAGAGTAGGGGCATGGGGATTTAGAAATATACTAAAGAATACAAAGATGCATGAAAAATAATAAAGCAGAAAACATAGAATAGTACTGGGAGGGCATTCCCATAAGTATTGAAATCACCCATGTTTAATTTCCAATTGCTTAAAATGTCCTAACCATAAGAGGTGGGAGAAAGATTTAAAAAAAAAAACTGCACTAACACGATACAAGAAAATGAACAGACCAGTTGAAGGTCAAGGGCTACATCCATAGTTAAACATTTTGTTGCTAGAACAAAACAAGTCACACTTACACCCTAGACCAAAACATTCTATAGGCAAACCACTTCCTGGGTGGAATCCAATGTTATCTCCTTAAGTTGGATCCTTAGACTTTTGTTTGAGATAGAAGCATAGCTACTTCTCTATTCCTGAAATACAAGGTCTGGCTATTAGCAACATCTATTGACAATAACCTTGAAAGAGCCGAACTCTGCGACCTAAATCTAGGTGGGACCTTTGTTTAAGTAGAAACACAATAATCTTGAAGGAATAGAAGTTCCAACTCTCTGACCTTGGGTTCAGGTAGAAATAGGCTCACAGTTTTGGACCTCCACAGTAGTGTCTCTTCTGATTAGTTTTGGTTTGAAGTCTATTTTGACACATCCTAAAATAGCTACACCTGTTTGCTTCTTGGGTCCATTTGCTTGTAATATCTTTTTCCTACCTTGAGGTAGATTAAGGAGGTTTCTTGGATGCAGCAGAAAAATGAATCCTGTTTTCAAATCCAGTCTGTTAGTACGTGTCTTTTTATTGGAGAATTGAGATCAATGATGTTGGAAGTTACCAATGAGCAATGTTTATTGGTTTCTATTATTTTGTTGTTATGGTGTGCCCCCTCTTCTGATCTGCTGGTCTGAGGTTATGTTTTCTTGGGTGGTTAACCTCTTAAGGTTGAAGTTTTCCTTCTAGCACCTTCTGTAGGCCTGGGTATGGAGATAGATACTGCTTAAATTTGGTTTTATTGTGGAATGTTTTCTTTATCCGTTCACTGTGATTGATAGTTTTTTGGGGTATTGTAGTCTAGGCTGGCATCTGGGATTTCATGGAGTTGTGCAGCACTCCCATGATCATTCTGACTTTCAGAGTCTCCACTGAGAAATCAGGTATTATTCTAATGGATCTTTCTTTATATGTGACTTGGTTTCTTTCCCTTGCAGCTTTTAATATCATTTCTTTGTTCTATAAATTAATGTTTTATTTATTATATGTCATGGGTAGTTTCCTTTCTGGCCCAGTCTATATTGTGTTCTATATACTTCCTGTACCCTAATACATACCTCCTTAAATATTGGAGAAATTTTCTTCTATGGTTTCGCTTTAAAAATATATTTTCTATGTCTTTGGTCTGGATTTCTTCTTCTTCCTCTATTCTTTTTACTCATAGACTTAGTATCCCAGATTTCCTGGATGAATGTCTTATGCCAGGATTTTTTTAGATTCAACATTTTCTTTGGCTCAGCTATCCATGTCTTCCACCTTATCTGTAGCACCTGTTGGTGATACTTACCTCTGAGGCTTTTAATTTGAAATTCTAAATTTTTCTTTTCCAGTTTTTATTTCACTTTGGGTTTTCTTTAGTTATTCTATTTACTTGCTAAATTCTACATTCATGTCTTGAATTGTTTCCATTATTTTGTTCATCTGTTTGTGTTTTCATGGATTTATTTAGATCCTCACTAAAGTCCTTGAGCAAATTCATAATAGCTGTTTTTGAAGTGCTTGTCTTGTGATTCATCCACATTGCATTGTCCAGGGCCTACCAGAATAGAGTTATTGGCTTCTGGTGGAGGTATATTGCCTTGGCTGTTCATGTTTGTGCTTTCATGCTGGGATATCGCCATCTGGGTTTGTATTTGAGGTGTTTCTTGGTGTTACTATCTAGTATTGTCTTTATTGAGTAAGTAATCTGTTCTTTGGTTACTGTTGTCCCTCTGAATCCCAGGCAAGTTGGTGGCTGTGGGATCCCTGGTAGAGAGTGCTTCTGTGGGCGGGCGGCGGCTGACACAAGGAATGGAGACTAGGTAGGAGGAAAGGCTGGGAGCTGGGGAGGCCGTATCATAACAAGAACAGAGTCCCCAGAGAATGGAGGTGGGGTAGGAGGAGGGGCATCTGCAGGCAGGCTGCTACAGGGCTAAGAGCAAGTCTGGAGAGATCACAATGAAGACAGGAAAGATAAGGAAAATCGTCTACATAAACCTCAGCCCAGTGTGGGCACTGAGGGGCCTTAGTAGAAAGGAAGGAACTAACCGGGACCTGCACTTAAGCATGCTGTTTAAACAGTCAACCAGCAGTTTGCATGGGAGGACCCGGAAACATAAGCCGACTCCACTTTCTAGCATTTTCGTGGTTTTACTGACAAGAGTATGTTCTCACTAAAAGATAACTAGGGCACACGGGCTCTCAAATGTGTACCTTCAACCCCGGGACACGGGGCACTGGTTTTACATGACTTTTAAAAGGCTATTGGTTTCTTAGTGTAGTATCATTGAGAAACAAGGAAAACACAGCATGCTATCTGAATAGCATGCTACCCATGGTCTTGAGGTAAGCCAACCTATGCCAACCAAATAACAATTCTCCCTCAAAAGTTTCCAGAGAAACCAGCGATACCCCAAGCTTTGCACATGAAAGTCTTTAAAGTCTATGCTATTTTTGAAGAACTCTTTTCAATACTGAGAGTCCATTTTAAACAGAAGAGGAATATCAAGGTAATGCCTTTTAACTTACAGCACAGACAAACATATGAAAGGAAAATGATGTTGTGAGGTGGACACACAACCATTACCCACCTGATTGAACAAGACACACCTATGGAGAACAAAAAGACACTGATTCAGCTGCTTCAAAGGTGTTCTCTTTCCAGAACACTCATACATATAAATTTACTTCCTTAAA
>PVIU01032993.1:0-12891 GCA_004026605.1 Ondatra zibethicus | reverse complement strand
CCAAGGGTAGGCCTGTTGATTAAACGTCCATTCCCCCTGGCCTAGGAGCATATCCACATTCCAGTGAGGATGCCCCGTCTGAAAATTGAGCCGTGCTTGGCTCTGTGCCCTGTCAGCGACCAGGGACTTGAATTCCAGGAACTGGCCCGTGCTAAGGCAAGCTCGCGCAATCTCAAACCAGTCAGTAGGTGTCAGCGCGTTACTGCCTAATCTAGCCAGTAAAGTTAATGTCCATTGCGCACCCGTACCGTATGTCCTGACTGCTTCTACTAAATCTTTCAATTGTTTATAAACAAGGCACCGGTTCATAATGCCTATCCAAGGTCTGTGGATTCTCAAAAACTGGGAAAGCAGACGCCAAGCGCGCCCATGTATCACTTTTAATAAAATGACATCCTCCACCCGCCTGGGAGTAGGAGGGCGGTGCGGAAAGAGCAAAGGAGTCTCGAGGCGCCTTCAAGATTTTCCTTTTTCTTACCACTGAAAAATTATAAGATGGGGGCCTTCGCCTCCCATATCTCTCTTTCTCATGTTTAGCAGCTGCTTCTTCCAGATCTTCTTCCTGGGAGTCTAACTCCTCCCCAGAAAGATCTAAATTCTGAAACTCATCCAGGACCGGGTATAAAGAGTGAGTCTTTTTTCCTTCTCCCTCCCGTTCCTGTCCTTGTGCTGGATCGAAGGAGTCCTTTCCTTCCTCCTTCGGATCCTTCTGTTTATATTTACATGGATCGTTGAGGGCCTCTTCTTTCTTTGCGGTGGTGGCACAACCAAAAACAACCAAAGGGAACGACAATGACAAGGCCCACAAAAACACCACAGAATACCCAAGGATCAATTTGCAGGTTCAACATACCTGGAGGGATTTGCTGACCAGTCACCTCTCCACGTGTCGAGTTCTGAATCCTCTTTCGGCCCTCTCGCCCGGTGTCCCCCTGGAGTTCCTTCCCGGGTTCCGGCACCAGTTCTGGCCGACTCCTGACCAGCGGAAAAAACAGCCACACTCAGGATTCTTCTCGGATCACACTTTATTGGAGAGCACTTGGTTGAGGAAAAGAGCGGGAGGCGAGAGAGAGCGAGGTCTAAAATGGCGGCTGCTTATATAGGGAGATGTGATGCGACTCACGCCTTGATTGGCTGCTATGTACCCACTGGCACCAGAGTCCTCGGGATTGGTTAGGGACACCTAGGTTATTGCGCATGCGGGAAGCGCCTGGACGCTCAGTCCGGAAGCATTGCCAAATATGGAATTGTTTACCTCCAAACTGCGAGGATGCAAGCGTCATCTTGTAATGGTGTTTGTGCCTATGGCTCCCTGCACACCAGGAACACCACCAAGGTAGATCGTATTCTGGTGCATAAAACCAATAACCTCAAACTTTATTTATTTATTCTTTAATCACAACATTCAAATTAGAAATCAATTATACAAAACTCTCTGGAAAATTCCCAAATGTTTAAAAATTAGCATAACATTAGGTTATTATTGTAAATTGAAGGGAATCTGCATGAAAGGAAATGCTTTAGCATGGTTGGTGGGAATATAAATTAGTTTGATAATAGAAAATAATATGGGGGTTCCTCAAGACATTGGAAATAGAACCCCTATGTGAACCCCATAACCTCACTACTGGGTATAGCTGAAGGGAAAATAAAATCAGGCTGTTGAGGCAATGTCTTCATTCCCATATTTACTGTGGAATTACAATAGCCATGGAACAGAAGCAAGCGTCCCCACCACCAGATGAATGAATGAGTAAAATGTTGTATATATGCTGCGGAATGGTTAGGCCTTATAAAAACAGGAGGTGCAAAAGAAGTGGTTCTCAGGTTAAGAGCACATAGTTCTTTTGGAGAGGACCCAAGATCAGTTTTCAGCACACATTTCAGGCAGCTCACAACTGCCTGTAACTCCAGTCTCAGGGATCCAGCGCCCTCTTCTGGTCTCCACAGGCACCTGCACTCATGTGCAGAACTCCCCCCACCCCACACAACCACCCCAACACAGCTAATTATTTTTTTTTTGCTTGTGCCATTTATAACAGCATGGATGGAAATGGAGATAGTTATGCCGCCTGAAATAAAGCAGGTCGAGAGCCAAGCACCTCGTAGGTGGAAGCTAAAACTGTTGCTCTTAGAGAGGTAAAGAACAGAACAGTAGCTAGGGATGCTGATGGCAGTAAGGCTAGAGGGAGACTGACGGACAGATACTGAGCTGCAGTTAGATTGGAGCAGGGAGCTTGGTGTGGTAAACAGCAGGATGGCGATGAACAGTAATGGACATTTCTGAAAACTCAACTAAGAGGGTTTAGAATGTCTTTGCCATAAAGACACAATAAATGAGAAGATAAATTTGTTTACCCTGATTCGATACATGTATTAAAATATCACATGACACTCAACATACACTGTTTTTATTATATGTGTGTGTGTGTATATGTGTGTGTTACTTTGTTACTTTTCTCACAGTGACAAGAACAGTTGTGACCTAGCTAGAAAAGGGCTTATGTTTGCTCACAGTTCTCCGTATCTCATCCATCGTAGCAAGAAAGGCATGGCAGTGAAGAAGGCATGGCAGTGAAGAAGGCATGGGGGCAGAGGAGCTTGCAGCACAGATTCATCACATCCCGGCAGCTTAAAAATACAGAACGGGCTGGAAATAGAGCCAGGTTATAACCCTCAGAGCCTGCTCCTGGTAGCCTGTGTACATCAGATAGACCCCAAATCTCAGAGGATCCATATTCCCTCAAAACAGTACCACCAGCTAGGGAGACAGGTCACATTCAAGCCACAAAACAGGCTAAAACATGTTCATTGTAGGATGAATTATAAACTGCTAAAAGTTAACTTTTATCTGTTAAAACAAATAAATTATTACAAAGTAATAATGTGAAATATTATATGTGAACACCTTGCTTGTAAATCAAAGGTCATTAGCATTTAGAATTCTTTCCCCAGAGATCCACATCAAAGATTTAGAGGTTTATGTTGAGAATACTTAACTCCATGATCCAGACAGTTAATGAAACAATAAATGTTTAACAGGTGCTTGTTTTTAGCACTTGTTTCACCCAAAAATTGCCTTCAGAGAAATAATCAACAATTTAGTATTCTGTATTATTTTATGGTAGGACACATTACTTCACTCAATGCATATTTACTAACATTTACTATGGTAGTATAGGTAATAAAGAGGCTCATTTGTTGTATCTTCTTAAGAGGCTTTTAATCTGAGAAGGCTGTACGACAGGTAGATGGAATGCTACACATAAGTTAGATATTTTAAAGGGGATACAAAATATGCAAGGGGTTCAGAAGACAGAGGAGAGGGAGACACACACACACACACACACACACACACGGGGGGGGATGAAGGAATTTGGGCCTCAGGTAGACCTTGGTCACTAAAGAAGCCCTGGTGATGCTTCAGAGAGAATCATCAGCAAACACACAGCTGTGTTACAGTGTCCTGAGTCCTTTTTTTGTTTTTTTTTTCCAGTTTATTCAAAGTAGCTACTCCTTGGTCACAAAACCACGAAACACAAAAGTACATCCATATTTGCATTGTGCTATACTTTTTTAAATTAAGAATTTTTTTTTAAAGATTGTATTAAAGGTCCTGAGTCTTTTAAGTGCTACCTGTGTTACAGAGTACTGAATCTTTCACTTCCTCTGGAATCTGGTTCCTTCAAATACACTTTCTACAACTGTGTGTGGGGTGGGACTAAGAAGGTAGGCTGGAGACTTACTTTCTGGGACATGCACTGGCTGTTCTGCACGAGATCATTCAGCAAATCTTCAGCCTTTTCCAGACACATGTTCCTCTGGGCGTTTTGAAGGAAAACCATAGAGAGAGTCCTACCTGCACTACACCAACAACTGAGATACGTGCAGGATCTTAGCAATAGAGAACTGGCTATTTGTAATTCAAGAGATATTACTGCTGTAGAGATGTTCTCATTGGCTTACCATGGTTGCAGCAAACCTAGGGAAAATAGACCAAATGACTGTATCCATCTCTTCTCACATATTTTATTACTTGCCAGTTTCATATGTTCATAAAGAAACAATGCATTGTAGCCATTATAATGATCTTGTAGACTGTTACACTCTGCTGCTATCATGAGACTCTAACCACATTCTTTGGATAATTTTTACTTTTATCTCATTGTGTAAGCTACAGTATTGGATATTAAACTAATTGGATGAGAAATAAAACAATCCAAGATTGTTGATACATATTTTTAGATCAATTTGCCCAAATACTTGTGCACATTTACAATTCTACTTGAAGTTTCAAAGTTATCAGGCTGTGGATTTTAATGTTTACCTCTGAGTGTATTCTAAGTCCTGATAGGGCTTTGATAAATAATACTCCATGAAATAATACTGTTTAAAAAAAAGCTTACTCTTAATAAGAAAACATTACTAAGCCTCACTAAACATTTAGAAAGGGCATTGTGTTAAATGAAACCTTATATGTAATAAATAATGAGGGCAATAGAGGATCAGACTGGACAACTGTAATTGTCTCAAGAAAAGTATACAGTGGGTCCAGCTCTCTCATTACTTCCTCAAAGAGCCAACACAATGGGGAAAGTAAAGGAAGTGTTTCATAAAAACCCTGAAATATAAACTTGGGGGAAATGACACACAAGGAAGCAAAGGCAACAGAAAGAGTGTCCTCCATCATAATCTGAGAGACATGGAAGGCCAACATTTCCTAGAGCTGGAGTTTCACCAGGTGAGCGCAGCTATCAGCATTTCTGTCCCTCACCATGATTCACCATCAGTTCCCTGGAATGGTGCTGCTGCTCTTGGCTTCTTCCACTCTCTCCTCTCTAGAACCGAAACTGCTTCCCTTCCAATCAAGAATGAACGGGGAAAGTTTACAGCTCCTGAAAACTTTGCCCATCTCATCCATCCAGCAGTGTCTACCATACAGGAAGAATTTCCAGCTTCCTCAGCAGGCCGTGAGCCATCACCAGGACCAAAAGGGACATGCACTGGCTGTTCTGCACGAGATCCTTCAGCAGATCTTCAACCTCTACCGGACACATGTTTCTCCGGGCGCTTGGGAGGAAAGCGATATAGAAAGAGTCCTAGCTTCACTTCACCAACAGCTGAAATACGTGGAGTCACTAACTGAACTACAAGCAGAGGAGAAGAGTGGTAGCTTGAGTGTGCAGAACCTTAGGTTGCAGATTAAAGCGTACTTCAGGAGGATCCGCGGCTACCTGGAAAGCCAGAGGTTCAACAGCTGTGCCTGGATCATTGTCCAGGTAGAAGGCAACCGCTGTATGGTCTGTGTGCTTGGGCTCACAGGACGGCTGAGCACACAAGAACTAGACTCTTGGACACTGTGAAGCAAGAGTCAACAGTGGATTTTAAAAGCATAGGTTGGTGGCAGAGTGCGAGGAGATATAGGAACATTACTGTTTCTTTTTGGTGTACAATGGCTGCCTTGTTTTGCTTCTGTGTGCCTTTAACTGTGTCTTAAGATTGCATGAGTTGGCTACAGTTATTTTCATTTTGCCATGCCGTGTCACGTTTTCTACCAATTTTAAATTATTTGAGAATTAAAATTGATTAATTAAATGTATATAATTGCTTCTTCAAGTGGTGACATTTTCATAGAATTCTGTAGCTAGATATGATGCAGTAATGACTTTAATGGAATGAGCATTCCTTAACAATTCCAGTGAATTCCTTGTTTACCAGGAATTGTTAGAGGTAATGAGTAAGAGCTGAAACTAAGACCAAATACTGAATATTTCTGTTACGAGAGACTAATAGAAATATAGCCAAAAGACAAGAACAATTTTCAGAGGAATGAAAACAGATTTAATCTCACTCATTATAATAATAATAATAATAATGCATATTACAACTAAATAGTATGCCACTTTATCCTTAATTATCCTCAAGGTTTAATTAAGAAAAGTGCACAGACTCACAGACTGCTGAGAAAGCAGGACATTTTTCCTCTTTGGTAGTCACTGCTGGATTGATTGGCAAATGCTCTTATAATTTGCCAGATCAGCAGAAGCTGGTACAGGCCATATTCTCACAAGGGAAAATGTTTTTGCTGAAGAGGATGAGGAGATGGTTCCCCTACATAAATACATAAAGCAAAAAATATAAGAAAATGTGTATAAGTGGTATATTTGAGCAAAACCATGAAATAACTTTAATATTTGTTCTTGCTGTCTGTGAAGAACTAAAGAACACACGAAAAATAAATTACAACGGTAAATTAGTACACTGTGGAAGAAGGGAAGGCAGATTTGGGGGCACAGGCTGGGGAAGGAGAGTTTTCACTCTAGTTTCTAAGTGATAATTTTGAGTCAAATTAAATGTAGCTAGCTAGTTAGAATTATCAGAAATATCAGTGAAAGAGCCTTGCTGCTCAATGAAGGTGCTGGCTGAAGGCCAGAGGAAACAGGACTGAAGCAGCCTGCTTTTGCCTGGCAATGGCTGGGAGGAAGCTGATCACGCCACAGGGAGGGGTTTCTGCTTCAGGAAGGGTCTGGTGGTGACAGGATTACCTCTCTCCTGGGCAAACCTTTTAAGAAGTCCTCACAAAGCAATGTGGAGCCAGCTATCTGAAGTCCACCCAGACTTGTTCTCTTTGCTACGTTATCTGGACACAAGCAGCAAGGTGAAGCAGCAAGCCCCATAGCTACTTCGACTTTGCAGTCATGGCATAATCTGACATGGAAGTTACTACTCAGTGTAGAGGCTTCTGGAGAACCAGACCTTCACAGGTTAGTCTAAACACTGCAAGCATCTGTTGGTGGATGCTTCTAGATTTGGCTTGAAATGAATGTGAAGCAGTCCCCCACAGTCAAGTAATCTTCCCAGCAACCGCAAACACAGGAGCTAGCTGGCAGGGAAAAGTCCTTGCTGACTTCGCTGTGAGGCCCAGGATAGGATCTGTTTACCTTTAAGTTCATACAGAGGTAGCGGAGTCAGGGAAGAGGTATTGACCACACTTGACTGAAAATACAGGTCATTTTGCTTCTCCTGGTCTGGAAAGTTTTTTGCTCTTGTTTTTCTCCTTCAAACCAGGAAGTTTTCAGAACCAAATCCATCGTCTAACAATTATTCAGCTCTCCAAACAACCTTGCAAGGTATTTTCTGCTATTATCTGTTTTTCTCAGGTGGAACCAAGACTTCCAAGATGAAGTAACATGCTTAAAGTAAGACAGCGAGTCCCAGAGCTAGCAGAAGTCACAGCAGAAAGCCCATTCCAAGGTACCCCGACTTGTGGCTCAAGGAGCTGTTCTGCTGTGATACTGCTGCAAAATAATCACTTGTGACAATAATTCTCTTCTAGTTTGTGTCACACCCTCTGAATCCCGAATTAAAGAAAAGACATTTCCCCTCCTCCAGACATCCCTTTCTGCAGGAGCCCGCAGAAAGTCAGCTACAGTTCCTGGACAGGGGATCCTTGAGACCAAAGCAAAGTCGGAAGAAACAGAAGACAGGATAGAATCGGGAGGTCTGTAGTCATGCCGAAGCACCCAAACAGCCCAGAGTTTATTACAGAACTTGCTTCTATACAAAAGCATAACAGAGCACAGCACAGACAGTCAGTCGGTATCTAACCACAAGACCATTCCTGTCCTTGAGTGAGCAGCCTCCTAACTAACACGTGCTTGCTGCTCGGAAGCAGCCTTACTTCTATCTTGATGTTCCTGAGGTTTGTCGTCAGCAGTTTACTTTCTACTTGACAGAGTGTTCTTTTCTCATGGACTAACTCAGAAGTCTCTCACAGGCCTCAAAGTTAAAAGAAAAGGTAGAGCAGGCCAGCTTGCACTCAAATGGCTTCTTTAAGTCAGAAATGACTCCAGATGGAAACTGAGTCACACATGGGCTCCCATACCTTTCCTCAAAACTGAGAAACTGGATGCTCTGTGAAAGATGAGGAGTGAGAACAGCCATGGCTGCTATCACACGGGAGTGTAGAGTAAGCCAGGCAACGGTGGAGCACACCTTTACATCCCAGAGCTCGGGAGGCAGAGACAGAAAAGGCCAACATGGTTTACGGAGTGAGTTCCAGATTGTTAGGGCTACACAGAGAAACCATCTGGGGGCAGGGGTGCAGTTAAGAGTAAAACCATCTCTGGTTCTGAACAGCATTCAGTAAAAGAGAGGGAAATGGAGATGGGGGGACTGCCCACCTCTTTTATGGCGGTGGGGGATGACTCTAAAGTGTAACCGCGGCCCTGGATATGGACGGCACAGCCTGAAATTCTATCTCTACTGAAAAAAAAGATGTTATCTGAATTTCTCTGGGCAATTGCTCTGTTAGAGTCCATTTGGACTGTGAGTGACGCTGGATGGGCCAATCAAACGACTGAATATTTCCCATGTTTTTCTTTAAAATATTCTTATGATGCAGCTAATGGGAAAGGAAAAATAATGGCTTCCACAAACTACAAAGAAAAGTATGTAGCTGTGTCCAAAAGGAAAATGGGATTAGTGACCAAGAGCAGTGGTTCTGACCATATCATGTATGATCAAGTGACCAGATATTTCTGCTTCTCCCTCATATAGGGCACTCCTTTATTTCTCTCATTGCCATGGCCAGATAGCTAACAAGAAGCGGCTTAAGGGAGGAAGGGCTTACTTGACTCTCAGTTCAAGGGGTCACAGCCCTGCACAGTGGGCAAGGCAGGACAGCAGGAATGTGAGGCATCTGGCGGTAGAGCTCACAGTCAAGAATCAGAGAGCAGACAGAAATTGGGTCAAGCTAGCAAACTTCAGCACCCAATCTCAGTGGCTCAAACTGTCTACGACATTCTGGGTCCTAGTTTCTTCAGCTTTTCCCAAACAGCTCCACCAGCTGGGGACCAAGTAGTCAAACAGCTACACCTACGGGAAACCACAAGCACACACACACACTGACTTGCAGGGCTGCTCACACCCACACTGACCTGCAGGGCTGCTCACACCCACACTGACCTGCAGGGCTGCTCTCAAGGGTTTTCTGGTAATCCCTTCGAGGCCGGAGTCCAGAATATTTACATCCTACACAGTCTTCTTCACAATTGTGGATGTGGCCTTGTGCACTGTGGAAATAGGACAATGATGACAAAAGCCAACACTTAGGGACAAAGAAGATAAACTGATTTTATGGCCCACTGTTGGGTGCCCAGACAGGTATTTTCATGAGTCAGGCAGTGATCCCACCCTTACATTGATAGGCTTTCCACATTTTTTTCTTCCTAATCTCTGATGTTGCTCTCTGGGACACTCCTCCTCATCTGTGACGATCTTTCTATCAGTTTTTCAGTATTGTAATTGAACCTAGGACCTCACTCAAGCACTCTATGTGCCTTGCCCTTTTTTCCTTTCCATTTTTGGGGTACACATTTTGAGATAACATCTCACTACCCCGAACTAACTCTGCAATTCAGGCAAGGCTTTGAATTTGAGATTTAGAAAAGCAGAGTTATATCTTGTGCCACCAAACCAATTTAGCTATTGCACCAAGCTGAATACAGAATGGCTACAACAGACCTTCCCTGAGTTTTTATGCATTCACTTACCTTTCGTTGCTTTCATTAAACAATTTAGTATTTAGAACTACTCTATGAGCACTGAAAGACAAAATGGAAAAAACTTATTAGCGAGCATCAAGGACAGAAATTCTTTTTTAACTTAATTAAAATATAAGTACATTATGTTCCCCTTCTTTCTCCTAGCCCTCCCATGCATGCCTTCATTTTTCCATTCCTAGCTTCCTCTTCTCCAGCCATTGTTGTTCCACACACACACACACACACACACACACTCCCAAATTCAATATTGGGGAACCAATTAAAGAGTTCTTTCCCAGGGAAGACTAATTCTGCCACTATTAGCAGTTGCTAATTGCTTATGATGCTTCCTCTCAAAGGGTAAGGCCCCATGAGATTTTCCCCATCTAGGTTGCCATGTCAACTGGTGTTGTTCAGGTCTGGTTCAGGCAGCCATGTTATTGAGATTTCCTAGTGTAGCTTCCCTGTCCTAACTAGAAGGCACAATCTCACAGCAGTCTTCTTGGTCCTCTGACACTTAGAATCTTTCTGCCCCCTCTTCTGCAATGTTCCCTGAGCCTTCAGTGGGGGATTTGTGTTATAGATGTATCAACTGGACTGGGCACTCCGTGGTTGGTTCTTTGAATTTCATTTGACTAATTGTGACTTTCTGTGATGGTTTTCTTCTGCTGTTAAAAAAGGGGAGCTTCTTTGATAGGGTTGGGATGTGTGAGAGAGAACTCCTTTGATGGGGAGGAATCTACCCTTGCCTGTGGTTAAGTTTTAGAATATAGCTAGGAATACACTAGTATAAGGAAGGTCGTAATCTTTCCCGGGCTGGCCAGTTGGCTCAGCTCTTCAAGGCTAGACTCAACAACCAAAGAGGCAAGAACAGAAATTCTTAAGTCTTAGGACAAAGGTATCCATGAACATTTTTGTCACGGGACTTTAAGGAACAGATCAACTTTGCCAGATGGTGCTTAGCATTTCCTGTGTGGCTAGGACAAGCCTTTGCACTGACCCGGAAAGAGATGCTCCTTTCTTACTCTGTCCCAAGGAATGTTCTAGCAATTCCCATGTCAGCATTATGACCCTTCATTTTACCTCACCTCTCACATCCTCTGGGAGTAAAATGAATGGGTTTTTTTTTTCTGTTGCCTGGTGTTGATGTGCAGAACTTCACACTGCTCTCTGTTTAGATCACAAATGTCTTAACCAAATTATAGTCATTGTTTGAGCTATTCTTGAATTGTGTGGAAAGGGGATACTTGTGTTAACATGCCTCTGGATTAGAGATGCACAGCCACATTTTCCCAGCTGTGGTGAGCTTGCTTTGTTCTATTTTATTTCAACATTCTCCTGGAGTCTGTCTTACACTAATTCAAAAAGTCAAATTGTATGACTTTCTAATATTTTACTGTCAAAAACCATGTTTAGGTAACAAGCTCTTTTCTGATACAATTCTCATTTTAACTATTCAAGGGACTTCATTAAAGAATATATTTTAATTTTAAAGCAATGAAGTAGAAGTCTGGGCATTAGTGGTTTTGTTGTTTTAAAAAAAACAACTTTATTTTTCCAGGTAATTCTAAAGTGATACTAATAGAGAAACCACAGCCATGAGAGAACACATGAACAATGGGAACACGGATGGAGAGACGCTAGAGAATACATGAACAATGGGAACACGGATGGAGAGACGCTAGAGAATACATGAACAATGGGAACACGGATGGAGAGACGCTAGAGAACACATGAACAATGGGAACATGGATGGAGAGACGCTAGAGAACACATGAACAATGGGAACACGGATGGAGAGACGCTAGAGAACACATGAACAATGGGAACACGGATGGAGAGACGCTAGAGAACACATGAACAATGGGAACACGGATGGAGAGACGCTAGAGAACACATGAACAATGGAACACAGATGGAGAGACGCTAGAGAACACATGAACAATGGGAAAACGGATGGAGAGATTACTCAGTAGTTAGTTCCCTTGCTGCTTGTGCAAAGGACCTGAAATCAGTCCCCAGCACTCACACGGCAATGAACAGCCCCCTGTAACTCCAGTTCCATGGATTCTGTACCCTCTTCTGGCCTCCAGAGGCATCAAGAACATGATGTACATACATACAGGCATGTGAAATACACATCTAAAAATAAATCAATATTTTTAAAAGCAGGGAGGAAAATGGAAACTCTTGACACTGATATATTCAGCACACTTGTCTCCACCTCTGCTTCACTATCATTCTGCAGTCATTCAGGAAAGACTGTCAGCCACCAAGTGAGAGGGCTTCGGCTGCCTAGACCAAGAAAGCTGCATAGCTATCACTGAGGTTTGAAAGAAAGCTTACCCACTCACACTGTAACAATGAAGGTGAGGAGCAAGGAAGAGAGGCTGGATGGACGGGAGAAGGAGGAGCAATAAGCACAGCTCTTAACTCTATTTCTGCTAGGAAGAAGGGCTGCAGGGTGAAGAGACCCACAGCCAGACATGCAGAGTCTAAACTGGAGGTCTCCATTGGGTCCCTCACCTTGGAGATTAGGAAACCCCACGGAAGAGGGGATTGTAGGAGTCAGAGGGCATGGGAGACACCAGAACATGGCCCACTGAGTCAACTAAGCAGGGCTCACATAGGCTCACAGAGATTGAAGAGGCAGCCACGGGGCCTGCATTGGACTATACCAGGTCCTCTGCCTATATGTTATGGCTGTTAGCTTGGTGGTTTTGTAAGACTCCTAACAGTGGGACTGGGTTTATTTCTGACTCCCTTGCCTGCTCTTGGGACTCTTTTCCCCATATCTGGTTGCCCTGTCCAGCCTTGATATGAGAGAGCTTTTGCCTTGCTTAATTGTGTCTTGTTTTGTCCTATCTGGTTGTTGTCTCTTGGAGGCCCGCTCTTTTCTGAAGAGGAAATTGGGGGGAGTGAATCTGAGAAATAGGGGCGATGGTGGGGAGCTGGGAGAAGTGGAGACAGGGGAGACTGTGTCTGGGTGTATGTTATGACATAATCTATTTTCAAGTTAAACAAATAGGGCTGCAGTACTGGGTGTGCAGGGTCTGCAGTTCTTGCCTGTGTGAATGGATAGAACTGAAGTTGCTAAGTTCCCGGAGAGGATGGTGGGGCAGTGGTGGAGTGGGGTCAGAGGGCCTGCCACAGGTTAAGACTGACTATGCATCTTCCTTGTTGATACAAAAATAGCCTCTCCTGGGGAGTCTGCCCACTCGCTTCTGGTTATGTTCCTAGTGATACAGACCAGGACAGACATCGGCCATCTTCTTCACGTCCTGGCTAAAGACAACTCAGTGACCAACAGACCCAAGGAAAAACATAAACCTCTGGCAGATTTTTT
>PVIU01032992.1:0-12905 GCA_004026605.1 Ondatra zibethicus | reverse complement strand
CAGCTCCTGGCTGTTCTTCACAGCTGAGGCTGGGTGGCAGATCACTGCTGGACAATGCCACCCAGATAGAGCAGATTTCTCCTTCTGTCTGACCTGGCTTTCCCTTCTGTCTGGCCCCAACACTGACCAAGAAAGAAGGATGGAGAAATTTTTCACTAGGTCTTTTTTAGGATGATCGAAGATGGCTCCTACAAAACCTACTGATCTGCCTAAGGTGAGTGAGGCAATAAAAGAGCCTCAAGAATCTCCTGCTTGGTTCTTGGAGAGCTTCTGCCATGCTTGCTGTGTGCCAAGACATGCCAGAAAACCAGCAAGCAAGCAATATTGCTTCTTGTTATGCAGTCAGCCCCAGATATTAAAAAGAAAGAAAAAACTTCAAAAGTTAAAAAGTTTGAGGTTTTAGTGGGTCCCAATTATTGGAAACTATACAAAAAAAGTTTACAATAATCATGACTCTGTAAAAAACTAAGAATGACTCAGGCAGTAGTGACTGACAGCACTCAGGGAGACCAGAGTGGGAAAGCAGAGATACCAGGGAAGGGAAGGGGGGAAGGAGGTCCTATCCTCTAAAGGAAGTCCTTGACAAGACACTGGAACCTTAAAAGAGTCCAGTGGCCTATCTGTTCAAAAGACCTGATCTGGTACCTGTTCCCCCTACCCCCACCCCCCAATCCTGCCCTGGAGCTGCCAGAAGTAGGACAAATGCCACTGTGCTTGGTGGGGTTGCAAAACTGCGTCCTCCTGTGGGCACATTGATTACTTCATAGTCCTAGAAAAAAAACCATCATCACGGACAATGCAATCTCATATCAATACATGAAGGTTAAGATCTAGAAAAAAAGGCAAAGGTAGGGGTGTGTGTGTGTGTATGTGTGTGTGTGTGCGTGCGTGCGTGTGTGTGTGTGTGTGTGTGTGTGTGTACTTTTTAATGGTAAAACCTGGGGAGTCAGGTTATACCTGAATGGTCCAGACTCAGACTAATTTACTATAAAAAAAATTCTGCACCTAGAGTAACCCACCTCATTGGCTCAAGCTGACCCATCTTGGGTCCCCTGGGTTTCAAGCCCCCTTTAAGGTGGTAAGCCCTAAACCTCCACCTCTCCCAGGAACTCTTTCAGTAAACTTGAGAATAAGTGTGTAGGAGGCTGAGAAGCCAGTCCCTCAGTGTTCGGGATACTAGGAAGAGTATACCATTTCTACAACCATTCCCAACCAGGCATGGGTCTGGACTGCTGCCTGGGCCTGGACCCCAAGCCCCCATGTTATGTTGGGATTGAAACTAATCAAACAATAAGTTCCTTCCAACACTAATAGCTGTAAATGGGATCAAGCTAAGCTCACCCTGGGTAACCTCCAAGGGAAGGGTGTCTGCCTAATGTCACCATGTTATCCCCTAAGAAGTTCCCCCATACTGATTCCTGGAGCCACATACAGCAGGTTAGTATCAGAAATGGAAGTTAAATGTTGGCTTGCTTGGATTATATGTTTATCTTTTGTAAGAGTGGCCTTGAGCATGGTACCTCTTCACAGTAATAGAAACCATAAGGTAATCTCAAAGATAAGGGTCCAGGAGGTAGAGAAGCCAGCCTCTCAGTATTCAGGATACCAGAAAGAGTATACCAGTTCTACAACCATTCCCAACTGGGCATGGGTCAGGACTGCTGCCTGGGTCTGGGCTCTGAGCCCCCATGTTATGTTGGGATTGAAACTAATCAAACGATAAGCTCCTTCCAACACTAATAGCTGTAAATGGGACCAACCTAAGCTCCCCCTGGGTAACCTCCAAGGAAAGGGTGTCTGCCTAATGACACCAAGTTACCCCCTAAGAAGTTCCTCCTATACGGATTCCTATGTCTACACACAACAGATTAACTCCAGAAATGGCAGGAGGATGCGTTTCCAGTCCCCAGAGACTACCTGGCATGCTTGCACTAATGGTTTAACAAAGCGTGCATCTTCTAAAATGTTTGTACTAAAGGAGATTCCACACCTTTGCATTCTTACCACAGGTGTCCAAAGGGAGGGAGAGGGAACAGGAATTGGTATGCAAAATAAGATTGTTTCAAAAATTAAAAAAAATATATGGACTGAAAAAACAGGACAAGGCCCACCTATATCTAGATTCTGGGCTTCTCCATACACAGCAAGCTGTCCCCATTCTCATTTCCCTCTTGCTGGGGACAGGCATCACAGACTCCTCCACTGTTGGGACATCAACTCTAGTTATGGGAGATAAAAACTTGAAGGAACTCTGTGCCCAAGTCAACACAAACTCGGGTTGTTTCCTATCAAAACATCCACTTAGACTCCTTAACCAATGCTGGTCTTTAAAATAAGAGAACTAGACCTCCTTTATATGAAACAAGGGGGCCTCTGTGTGACAAGGGGAGAAACTCGTTGCTTCTATGCCAACCAGTCAGGGGTAACCTTGTACCAAAACTGGGAAGACCAAAGCTATCAAATCCTTTTGTTTCTACAGCACAAAGTCTAAGCTCTAAGAAGAATATCTGATTGGTTCATATTAGATCACATGATCATGTATTGGCTGGATATGGTGGGCTATCTTGATTGACAGGGCCACCAGGACTATATAGTCATCTCCAATGAAGCACAAAGGATTGGTCACCCAGCAAAGTCTCAAATCCCATTTTATTTTTAAAGATTTACTTTGTGTGTGTGTGTGTGTGTGTGTGTGTGTGTGTGTGTGTAGATATGCATTCACACATGCACATATACATGCACGTGGCCTCAGAGCCAGGAAGAGGGCACCCAATTCCCTTGAGGTGGTGCTGCAGGGGGTTGGAAGAAGCCTACTGAGGGTGCTGGGAACTAAACTCCAGTCCTCCACAAGAGCAATTAGCATTCTCCATCACTAAGCAGCATGCATCTCTCCAGGCCTCAGAGCAATTCTTAAATTGTATTTGATTTCCGGCTAGAGCCAATGGAGAGAAAAGAAGGGAGACTTGGGAAAGCGAGTCGCTCTTTCAAGCACTGAACTCTCAAATGCTCCACACTCTCAGGTTTTACTGGACTTTCACCTTCCACATGGACCAGGCACAGGTGCGGTCGCCTTTCCCCTCAGCCTGCGACTGTTTCAGGAGGCACTTTTACCCCATCGGGCAGCCAGCTTGGCCCAGGAACCCCAGAATGGTTTGGTTTTCTGTTCTGCTACAGAGGCTAAATATTCCTCTAGAAATACTTCAGTGGCAGGTCTCCACTCAACTTTGTAAGAACCAATTGTAAAGACAGAATCTAAGCCTTCTTCCTTAGAGAAAGATTCACCAAAAAGCTGTGAGGCCTTTGGACCCACAAAGGAAACAGACGGAAGGCATGTTTTCATGACAGACCCCTCAAGGCCAGCTTCATGGTCATTTCCTATTGTGTCCGTTTCCTGCTTTGTTACATTTAACCAGATGAGACAATGTAAATGAATGAAAAGGACACAACAGTCACTGTGGGATCACTGCCTACGTTATGGTTCAGTAATTTAATCTGCAGACTGTTAAATGATTCAGTTCCCGGGAGCACAGGAGAGCCTGAAATTTTGGCCTCCGTGGACCTTTGGATGGAATCGGAATTTTAAGGTATAATAGTGACTTTCCAAGGTTTCTGGTGATTCAGCAAAGTATTCAAGGGCCAAGCATTTCTATGGTTTGCAGATATCAAAGATAATAAGCAGAAAATCATAACAAGAATGCTCCTGAGGCAGAAGTGAGTAGACGTCCTATTAGTCAGTCTAGACTTCCACTTTGTGAAAACTGACAAGTTGGGGGTCCCATCCCTCCAGAGGGATTCATTTTGCTATACTTACAACATGAATAAAATTAGTTGCTTTCATTTATTATTTTGCCATGGGAATTCCTAGCAAATGCATCCAATAATAACTTTAAGACAAATCTCTCTCTCCATCTTATTTCAATTTCCTCTAATAGAATTCCACAGGGGGGCATTCCCTGGTACCCCCTCCCCCAAATGCTGAGACACTCTTTTCAAATGGACTCTTCCTTTTTCACATGACAGCTGCTCTTTGTTCTGACAGACGTGTTTTAAATTTCCTGGTGCAACTGCAAATCACACTCAGAACTACTAGTGTGGTTCCAAAAAGACAGCTGATACAGTGTGCTGTAAAGTATTTATGCGGTAATCAGGGGCAATGCACAGCTGCTCCCCACTTCTCCGTAGATGAAAGTGCTCTCAATGTGCTTTGCTGATGGATTATATAAATTTCCTTGTTACACTGATACAATAGAAAACAACTCAGGCCAGTGAGATGGCTTAATGGGTAAGGGTGATAGATGCCAGGTCTGACAACCTGAGTTCAATTCCCTGGGCTGATCTGTTGTAAGGAAAGAACAGACTCTGTACATGTTCTTCTAAATTCCATATGTGTGCCTCAGCATATGCACGCCCACATACATGCACACATGTAGCTAGATGGCAGATTGATAAATTAGATAAATAGATAAGCAGACAGATAATTGATGATAGATAACAGATAAAGGCATAGTGATAATGATTGATAAATAGATTATAGATAGATTAGATAGGTTGATAGATGATAGACAGATAGATAGATGATAAATAGATAGATAGATGATAGATAGATAGATAGATGATAGATAGATAGATAGATAGATAGATAGATAGATAGATAGATAGATAGATGACAGGTAGATAGGTAGATAGATAGATAGATAGATAGATAGATAGATAGATAGATAGAAGATAGATAGACAGACAGTTTAGATAGGAAGACACATAAAGAGATGTTACAAAACAGAGCTCTAATAATTTGATGCCCTTTTCTCTGAAAAAGCATCTTTCTGGAATTTGGGATCTAACTGCATTCATACTAATAACAGAAACAACATTTGGCCCAGAATATTACCTATATTCCAAAATTCAATCTAAAACAGAATATCTTGCAAAAGGTCCCATTAAGGTCTTTGTTTGAAATGAATCATGCTTTAAGTTGTTATATATAGGCGACTCATGAGGCTAGTCACGAAGCCTTGGTATGATGTATAGACAGTATCTTTGGGGTTCTTTTACCAAAACAATCTCCTGGTTTTTCCTGACAAACCTCATAGACTTGAATGAGTGAATGGAATTACAGATGGTTCGTCAGATAAATTTACTTTGAAGCTGAAAATACATCCAGAGCCTGTCAGTCCATTGCCGAACAGGCTCGGAAAATTCCATTGACTATAAATAGAAGTTCTAAATTGGAAATGTCATTTCGACCTTCCCCTACCTTACTGCTGTGACTTTAATAGTTTCTCTGGCTGCCTTAATTTCCTTGAGTTCAGTATGGCCACTTCCTAGGATTACTGGCTACCGTGCGATCTTTCCCAGTTCTATTTGGTAGCATCTTGTGAGGATTATGGCAGAAAAGGACGCATATCCACCCACTGAATAGCTTTACACCGTGGCCCTTAAAGCCATTGAATATTCTATTCAACAGCAAATAAGAGCTTGTTTAAAATACAGTACATCCTGGGACACAACACAAATTATAATTGCATTATAATCTCAAAAGAAAAGTAAATGATAGTTTTTAAAGTAAGAAAAAATACTTCAGGGGATGGTTTTCTTCATAAACACAGAATCTCCTTTTTTTCTTTCTGTTTTTCAAGACAAGATCTCACTGCGTAGCTCCAGCTGCCCTGAAACTCCCTCTGGAACCCAGACTGACCTCAAAGTCAGAGATCCACCTGCCTCTGCCTCTAATGGTGTGCGCCACCACACCTCGCTGAGGGTTTCTTCTTTATGGAGCTTCTAAAATGGACTCTAGAAACTTACAGCATAAAAAAAGAGAAAATTCAAATTGTTAATATAAAATTTTATCTACAAGCCAACTAATTTGTCAGCAATGTCTATGGAACTGCTTGTATTCCCATCTTCTGATTTACGTGGCAGCATATGGTAGACACCCAGTTATAGTAGCACAATGCCCGAATCAGATTTCTTTTCAAATTAACTTGCTTTCCTTCATTTCTATTTTAAAGAATTTTAAATTTAAAAACGGGGGGGAAATGGCTTTACAAGACGGAGACATGGCTCAACAGTTCAAAGTCAAGTTCAGTTTCCAGTACGCATATGGTCAAGCTCATGGCTGCCTGTAACTCCAGCCCCACGGGATTCTACGCCTTCTGGTTCCTGTCAGGCCATACACACACAGACACAAAGTCAAACCTGGTTTTTTAGAGGATGCCAACACTATCCAGCTTTCTCTTCTCTATGCACCCCATTTTTCAGCCCCACATGCATCTTTTTCCATCTGAAAACAAGCCTGCACGCTGCCCCACCTTCCTCGCTCTGCATTCTCCTCCTTTCCTCACCTCAACCCTTCCACAAACTACGGTCCTTGCCCCACAGGCTAGAAAAAAAATCATTTGGCACTAATATCTTTCTAGACTTTTCCAGGTAACCTGGATTTGTTCAATTAAAAAAATATGATAATAGATTGTTAATGTCAGGGGGAAGAATTCAGAATATATTTTAAAGTTGAATGGAAAATGATGTAAACATCATAATTTCAATTTATGGAAAAAAACTATATTGGCAAAGGAAAAGACGTAAATGAATATGTATATGCATATGGACAACACAGAGAAGGGGTTCTATAATCAATTCTGTGGGTTTCTTCTTGTGTGTGTGTTTTTTTCCCAGAGTTTTCTCCTGTGGCTATATAATCATTTTTATATAAAAAGAGCTAAAAGTCAAGCTGGGAATGGTAGTGTATACCAGGAATTCTAGTACTCAGGAAGCTGAGGCAGAAGGATCACAAGTTGAAGGCCTGCCCCAGCTGCATAGTAAACTGTTTCTCAAAACGGGGCAGGGGAAATTGTTCAGTTGACCAAATACTTGCCTTGCAAGTATGAGGAACTGAATCCTAGTTCCCAGCACCCACATAAAACACTAACTGTGCTACATGGGATTGGAATTCCAGTACCTGGTAGAGTAGACAGAAGGATCCCAGGGCTTCCTAGCCAGACTAGCAAAACTGAGTTAAAGACTCTGCCTCAAAGGGGGAGAAGAGTGATAGAGGGAGACCCTCAATATTTACCCCTGACCTCATTTCACACATGCAACATTCATGAATATCTACTCATGCTCATACATGTACATCCAAGTATGCACACACTACACATGCAGACATAAACATCTAAATGAATGTTATTGGTGACTTGTCCCATCAAGCTCCTGTGCTCTGACTGGAATCCCAGGGCAAAAGGATTTCCACCATACTTTCCTTTAGTGGCCAGGGACTCGTAGTCCTAGACCCTGCCGTCTGTGTTACTTCTCTATCCTCACAATGTGGGAACATCCCCAACTATGCTATCTTCAATGTCTCTTCCAACAGGCCTGTAGAAAATGCCAGAAATCATTTTATACTTCAACCACCACCTTAATACAGATGAATACATATGAATTTCTACCCCTTTTCTGCAGAAATTACTCTGGAGCACAGCACCACCACTCAGTATCTCCTCACAATCCCCTGTGTGTGGGTTCCTCTGCTAGTCCTCCCCATGTGTGCCCAAGGACACGACCTCCTGCGTAGGGGTTCTTCTGCTAGTCCTCCCCATGTGTGCTGAAGGAATCAGACTCTCCTGGTCACCTAAGGGGCATCTCTCTTTGCCTGTGTATTTACCCACATGCACTTTCTCCTTTGCACAGTGTATGCCTTTCTTCCTGTCCCCACTGCCACTATTAAGTCCTTCTCTGTACCAGCTAAAGTAGCCCTCTTGCAGCCCCCGACACTCTATATGTTACTCCAGAACACAAGCTGGGCCCTTCCTGTTGATCATCATCTCCCAAAAGCTAAAGCTGGGGGCATTTCCTGTGGTGTCACTTTACATCTGGTTAAAGATGCAGAATCTTGGATTCCACCTGAACCTGTGGCATCAATCTCTGCATTTTATGAACCTAACAAGAGATGTATATGTATATTTGGAACTGGTGTTCCAAAGCCCTGGCGTTTTGGTACCACAATGGCTGCTCTTCTGGAAGTCTTCCCTTTCTGACCACATCCTCCCAGGCTTACCTGCTCGCATCTTTCACCAATCGCCTCTTACAAGTTTCCTCGCATCTTGGTGCTTAATATTCTATTTCTCACTCTCGGATCCTGCCAGCCTTCTCCAGCTAGATTGTAATTGCCTGAGCAGGGACTTAATTTGTTTGCTCTCGTACACCTGGATGGGTGATAAATGTTTATGGATCAAATATATTGGTTCAATACTTTCTGGGCTAAAATTCATTAAAGTGTTTTCACATTTTAAAAATATTTGATTTTATTTCATGTCACATCTTACTGCCTTTTCAAAGCCGATTCTGTGTCACAGATGAATTCAACTATAGATTTGTCTCCCTAAATAAAACAATGCAAACAATTTTACTTCCAGCAATTCCCTTAAAATATAATAGCTAATGTTTATTGATTTTTCTCTGTGCTCCAAATGCTTTTGCCTTACTATATTTAAACTTCGCTGCCCAGCTTCAGGATGTGTGCTGTTTGCCAGCCCCATCCTCCGGATGAAGAAAGATGAGGTGTAGATGGGTTGAGGCTCTTACCTGAAGTCGCATGGTCGGCAGTGGTCAGACTAAGCAGCAGCCAAGAGTTATTATTCCTCATTAGGCTTGCAGTTTGCTTACTATGTAATTAACATGCACCTCTGACTCTGACTAATCAGAATAATCAACAGAAGCTGAAAGATGCGAAGATGAATTACAGCATGCCTGGAAGTTGTGTGAGTCCATGAGAAAATGATTGCATAGGTGCTAAAGCCACTCTAGTTTTGTAGTGCGATATAATTTTCCCCGTCATTATTGTGTGTGTGTGTGTGAGAGAGAGAAGTTTCCCTAGATCTCCTGCTGCCTATCATACACACCGAAACAATCCAACAGTGCCCATCTATTTCAACCATCATATCAGTCACTCTTCTTGCTTCTGTGACAAATACCTGAAAAGAAGTAACTGGAGGAAGGAAGAGTCTTTTTGGCTTAGTTTGGGAGGATACAATCCTTCGTGTTGAGAGAAGCATGGCAGCCAGAGTAGGAACGGCTGGTCACGTGGCATCTGCAGTGAACAGGAAGTAAAGACAAGCTCGAAACCTGAAGACCTTCCCCTAGTGGCCCACTTTTTCCAACAAGGCTTTACCTTCCACAGGTCCCACCATCTTCCCAATAAGCAGCTGGGGACCAAGAAAGG
The DNA here is from genome assembly GCA_004026605.1 of Ondatra zibethicus. NCBI lineage: Eukaryota > Metazoa > Chordata > Mammalia > Rodentia > Cricetidae > Ondatra > Ondatra zibethicus. The sequence continues at coordinate 3,691 of PVIU01032992.1, read as the reverse complement.
CCATGAACAGCAGAGAGTAACCACTGAAGGCACAAGTAGACCTTATGAGGCCGGAGATGACATCTAGAAATCATCATCATCAAGCCTTTCCTTTTTTGCCACATCTGTCTTCTCACATGTTGCTGCTCCTGGAGACTTAGCACTTTTCTTTGTCGCTCATTTTCCAGAAATCTGTTGTCTTTGCAGGAAATACCAGAATTCAAAGTCACTTCTTTGAGAACTAGCCATCTTAGTGTCTCCTGTGCAAACACAGTACGCATATCAAAAATGTCTGCTTGATTTTCTCCCACTAAGCTCTCTCTTGCTACAGTGATCTGTTTTGACTAAAAATCCGTAAGCTGTGAGATTGTGTCTCCTAGTAATATCAGAAGCTATACCCATAAAGTCTCACCAACATGAATGCCCACATATGAGGTCCATATAAATAACACCAATGGACATGCCAGACTGGATGAAGTCCACAAGGCCCCCACCCTAGACAAAGAACTGTAGGCAGCTGAGGAAAGCCAGGAATGAAGGAGGTAGTCCCCCTTAGGGAAAAGCACACCAACTGGCTTCCCAGTGCCAGATGGTTAGCCCCGAAAACACACACACACAAGCAACATCATACACATTGAACATGTTATATTTATGAGTATATACATATATGCAAGTACAAATGTACATGCATTTAACAACTTCTAAAAATATAAAAGGTGGTGAATTTGAAGGAAAATAGAGAAAGGTATATGAGAAGGTTTGGAGGTAGGAAAGGTAAAGGAGGAATGTTAAATTTAAATTATAAGCTCAAAAATTTTAAAAATTATATTAAGAAAAATTTCTGCCACTTTTAGGGAATCCTTTTAGGAATCAGGTTGTCAGTGTACACAAAAGCCATTTGTGTATTTCTTTGTGAGAAAGCACATTCAGAAGGTGAGGAAAGAGGCTGGAGGCCACCAACCCACCAAACTTACGGGGCTAATCATGATGCTCGCAACTGGAATTCCAGATACTTGGAGGCTGATGTAGGAGGATGGGAAATTCAAGGCCATTCTGGGCTGCATAGTAAGTTCAAGACCAGCATGGGTAACTTAGTGAGATTCTGTCTCAAAATAAAAAATTATAAAAAGGACTAGAGCATAGGCCAGTAGCGGAGCATTTGTGCAAGGTTCTGAACTTAATCTCCAGCACCTCAAAATAAAATAAAATGGAAAATAGTTATAGGAATGGCCTGAAGCTTTCAGCACGCCTCCCTCAGCAGTGGAATAAACACAGGCTTTCTCTGCCTGTCACAGGATTGATCATTTAATCATATTAGCGGAATCTTGGGAGTGCAGCTCTGGCAGGTGGGAGTGGCTCCTGTCTTCCTGGGCTCACTTCTCACATATTGAAAACATATTCAGAGCATCATGGAAAATTAACAGTTGGTCTCTAGGCCTGTATTCCACCAGTCTCATGAAGCTCCCATGGTGTGAGCTGGAGCTAATGGTTATCCTTCCCATGAGGATGTCTGCTGAAGCTCCTCAGCTGCTAAATTACAGCTATTTCCACAGTGTCATTGCAAAGCCTTCTAACAGAGAACCGTTTCATAAATAAATTGTCTTGACAACTCCAACACAAGACTGCTAAGAGGTCTTAGGGAGCTCAATACACCTTCCCTACAAAATAAACTTGAAGATGAATGCTATATGAGAACCACCTAAAATGACAGCAACAGATAATAACCAAATAACAGGCGTTGTTAATGTACATTGCAAGCTTTTCCTTCACACCCACTATGGCATCATGAAAGCCACCAGAACAACCAATGAGAAAGACACAATCATTCCCTCAGCAGGCTAGCATACAGAGGAAAGGGAAGGAATTTGTCTATGATGTTTTAAAGATATGGGGCGTATACCACATCCGCTCCCCATCAAGGTTCAGGGAACATCACAGAAAAAGAGGTGGCAGATATCAGCAATAAAACATTTGCTGGACATGGCAGAGTCACTGCACACGTGGACTCACAGTAGCTGGGATTGCTTGCACAAGACCTATACAAAAGACCTGCTAAGCCAGCCCAAATCCCAGGATGGCTGATGAGGGACTTGTGAGGCCCCACCCCTAACTGAGAAACTATTGGTAAATGATGGTTGCTGGGAGCAAAGAGTCAGTTTTCTTTAGGGCTGTGACCCCCGAGACGCTTCCCACTCTCTAGTGCAGTGGTTCTTAACCTTCCTAATGCTGCGACCTTGTAATACAGTGCCTCATGTTGTAGTGACCCTCAGGCATAAAATTATTTTTTCTGCTACTTCATAACTGTAATTTTACTACTGCTGTGATCTGTAATGTAAATATTTTTGGAGATAGGGGTTTTCCAACCCACAGGTTGAGAACCACTGCAGTAGATTGTCCCATATACAAAGCAGTACTTAGTGAACTTAGTAGACTAAAAAGGGAAAATAAAAAGGATTTCACATAAAGTTGGGAGGGAAAAGAGTTAGTGGGAGGATGTGAGGGGAAATGAGGGGCCAGATTTGATGAAAATACATTACATGCATGTATGAAGTTCTCAATCATTTTTTTAAGGTTTGGAAACACCCAGAGTGAGGAAATCAGTACATTCCTGAACAGAGAATTTAAAAATCATAACAGCTGATTTCTAAAAGCCAGTAACTTAGACCATTCCTTTCATTTTTTTTTCTGCCCAATGGATAAAAGAACCAGTAGGCAGCAGGACTAGCAGCCCTGCTCATCGGTTTCTCATCTTAGTCTCTGCATCAGTTGTTTACCCCATTGCTGTAACAATAGCAACTTAAGGAAGAGACTTACTTTGGCTCACAGTTGGAGGTGACAAGCCATCAAGGCAGGGGAGTCACAGAGGCAGGAGCATATGCTGCGCCTTCAGTCAGGAAGCAGAGATGGGTGCTGGCACTCAACTCTTTGTCTCCTTTTTATCTGGTCCAGGACCCCATGAGATGATGCTACCCACATTCAGAGTGGAACTTCCATCCTCAGTTAAACCTTCCTGGAAACACCCTCACAAACATACCAAAAGATGTGTATCTATGGTGATTCTAAATTTAGTCAACAATGAAAATTAATTATCCCATCACAGGTCATAAACCTGATCATGTCTCTTTTCAATGATTTGAAAGCCTGGGACTTGGGGTTATCTGGGATTGCAAAGCTAGTACAAGAGTCAACACGAGCCCAGAGGTAAGTTTCTAGGTGGCTTTCTCCGTGTCCCCACATAGCAGTTTGTACTGGCTGGTAAAGGAAAGTCAGTGCAGCCACACAAATTAGTGTCCAGAATTCACCTGGTCAAGAAATAGAAGAGCCAATCAAGGTATGGCCTGGTGATAAGGGTCAGTCTGCCATGGCCAGGTGATAAAGTTGGGCTCTGTAGGCTATGGAGGAGCAGGCTTTTCTTTCTTCTGATGTCTGTGTGTCCCCTCCTGGAGTGGGTACCAACCATCACAGATAGGACTAACCTTAGGTTAGAGCCTAATTCTAAGACATAACACATTCTCACCACTGCATGCTCTGATCCTGTTTGCACAGCACAGGCTTCAAACTGACCCCCACTTCTAGAAACAGATTCCTAATATCTACTCTAATCCAGTGATCAAGGCTCATCCATGTGCCCTTGACTTCACCCTCCCAAGTATACCAAGCCCTTCGGTCTCCTGCTGGCTTATTCTATGCCCTAACATCTGCCAGTCTGCCT
>PVIU01032991.1:0-12925 GCA_004026605.1 Ondatra zibethicus | reverse complement strand
CTAGCAATGGATGAGTGTTCCCCTTATTCCACATCCTCTCCAGCATAGGTTATCATTGTTGTTTTTGATTTTAGCCATTCTGACAGGTGTAAAATGGTTTCTCAAAGTTGTTTTGATTTTAATTTCCCTGATTGCTAAGGAAGTTGAACATGACCTTAAGTATCTTTTGGCCATTTGAACTTCTTCTGTTGAGAATTCTCTGTTCAGTTCAGTACCCCATTTTTTAATTGGGTTATTCAGAATTTTAATATCTAGTTTCTTGAGTTCTTTATATATTTTGGAGATCAGGCCTTTGTCTGATGTAGGGTTGGTGAAGATCTTCTCCCATTCAGTAGGTTGCCTTTTTATCTTTTTTTTTTTTTGGTTTTTTGAGACAGGGTTTCTCTGTAGCTTTGGAGCCTGTCCTGGAATTAGGTCTTGTATACCAGGCTGGCCTCAAACTCACAAAAATCCACCTGCCTCTGCCTCCCGAGTGCTGGGATTAAAGGCATTTGCCACCATCGCCCGGCTTGCCTTTTTGTCTTAATAACAGTGTCCTTTGCTTTACAGAAGCTTCTCAGTTTCAGGAGGTCCCATTTATTCATTGTTGCTCTTATTGTCTGTGCTACTGGGGTTATACGTAGGAAGTGGTCTCCTGTGCCCATGTGTTACAGACTACTTCCCACTTTCTCTTCTATCAGGTTCAGTGTGGCAGATTTATATTGAGGTCTTTAATCCATCTGGACTGGAGTTTTGTGCATGGTGATAGATATGAATCTATTTTCATTCTTCTACAGGTTGACATCCAGTTATGCCAGCACCATTTGTTAAAGATGCTTTCTTTCTTCCATTGTATAATTTTAGCTCCTTTGTCGAAAATCAGGTGTTCATAGGTTTGTGGATTAATATCCAGATCTTCAATTCGATTCCATTGGTCAACGTCTCTGTTTTTATGCCAGTACCAAGCTGTTTTCATTACTGTAGCTCTGTAATAGAGTTTGAAGTCCGGGATGGTAATGCGTCCGGAAGTACTTTTATTGTATAGGATTGTTTTGGCTATCCTGGGTTTTTTGTTTTTCCATATAAAGTTGATTATTGTTCTCTCAAGGTCTGTGAAGAATTTTGTTGGGATTTTGATGGGGATTGCATTGAATCTATAGATTTGCCTTTGGTAGAATTGCCATTTTTACTAAGTTGATCCTACCAATCCAAGAGCATGGGAGATCCTTTCATTTTCTGGTATCCTCTTCAAAGACTTAAAGTTCTTGTCAAATAGATCTTTCACTGTTTTGGTTAGTGTTACCCCAAGATACTTTATGCTATTTGTGGCTATTGTGAAATGTGATGTTTCTCTGATTTCCCTCTCTGCTTCTTTATTCTTTGTGTATAGGAGGGCTACTGATTTTTTTGAGTTGATCTTGTATCCTGCCACAGTACTAAAGGTGTTTATCAGCTGTAGGAGTTCTTTGGTAGAGTTTTTAGGGTCACTTATGTACACTATCATATCATCTGCAAATAACGAAAAGTTTGACTTCTTCCAATTCGAATCTCCTTGATCTCCTTATGTTGTCTTATTGTTATTGCTAGAACTTCAAGCACTATATTGAAGAGGTATAGAGAGAGTGGACAGCCTTGTCTTGTTCCTGATTTTAGTGGAATCGCTTTAAGTTTCTCTCCATTTAATTTGATGTTAGCTGTCGGCTTGCTGTATATTGCTTTTATTATATTTAGGTATGAACCTTGTATCCCTAATCTCTCCAAGACCTTTATCATAAAGTGTAGAACTCTAAAATAACTCTAAAGCCATTTCTGACAACTCTGAAGGCAATTTTGAGGCATCTCAGCAGTAGTGCTCCCCCTCTCTAGGAACCAAGGATCTAACAACTATATAAGCATGTACTGAAATGTTGGGAACTTTCCATCATCTCCCTGAGTCTTTGTAAATGTTCTATTGAATAGGGGCAAGATAACCCTTGGGTGTTGACTCAGTTCCTGATGTTTTGACTCAGTCCCTGGGAAAGGGACAAAGTGACCCACAGAGGCTCCCTCTTACCTCACTCGATCACACAACCATTCTCCTGCCATGGCACAGACCAATCACTGCTAGTAGACTTTTGAATAAGCCACTCCAATCAGTTAGAAAACAACCCTCAGGCTCCCCCCTTGTTTCTATGGCTTTTTGCTTTAAAAGATGGGCTATAACAGCTATCGATGTCTTCCTGGCATCTTGAATGCTGAAAGACCCTGTCGCGACAGAATTAATAAAATCCTCATGCTTTTGCATCGACTGTGGTGTCTGGATGGTGTCTTGATGCAACTCTTCCTTAGAGCTTGGACTCCTAGTCCAACAAAAGGGGTGTTGAATTTTGTCAAATGCTTTTTTCAGCATCTAATGAAATGATCATATGGTATTTTTTCTTTCAGTTTATTTTTTATGATGGATTACATTGATAGATTTTCATATGTTGAAGCAGCCCTGCATCTCTGGGATGAAGCCTACTTGATCATAATGGATAATTTTTTTATGTGTTCTTGGATTCGGTTTGCCAGTATTTTATTGAGAATTTTTGCATCAATGTTCATGAGTGAGATTGTTCTGTAATTCTCTTTCTTGGTTGAGTCTTTGTGTGGTTTTGGTATCAGGGTAACTGTAGCTTCATAAAAAGAGTTTGGCAGCTGGGCAGTGGTGGCACACACCTTTAATCACAGAGGCAGGTGGATCTCTGTGAGTTCGAGGCCAGCCTGGTCTACAAGAGCTAGTTCTGGACAGGCTCCAAAGCTATAGAGAAACCCTGTCTCGAAAAACAAAAAAAAACAAACAAACAAAAAAGAGTTTGGCAATGATTCTTCTGTTTCTATTATGTGAAACACATTAAGGAGTATAGGTATTAGCTCTTCTTGGAAGTTCTGGTAGAATTCTGCATTAAAACCATCTGGTCCTGGACTTTTTTGGGTTGGGAGGTTTTTGATGACAGCTTCTATTTCCTGGCGACTTATAAGTCTATTTAAATTGTTCACCTGGTCTTGATTTAGTTTTGTTATATGGTATATATCTAAAAAACTGTCCATTTCTTTTACATTTTCCAATTTTGTGGCATACAGGCTTTTCTGGTAAGACCTAATGATTTTCTGAATTTCCTCAGTGTCTATTGTTATGTCCCCCTTTTCATTTCTGATCTTGTTAATTTGTGTGTTTTCTCTCTGCCGTTTGATTAGTTTGGATAGGTGTTTGTCAATCTTGTTGGTATTCTCAAGGAACCAGCTCTTTGTTTCACTGATTCTTTGGATTTTTTTCTGTGTTTCTATTTTGTTGATTTCAGCCCTCAGTTTGATTATTTCCAGTCTTCTACTCCTCCTGGGTGAGTCTGCTTCTTTTTTTTTCTAGAGCTTTCAGGTGTGCTGTTAAGTCTCTAAAGTGAGCTTTCTCCGTTTTCTTTATGTGGGCACTTAGTGCTATGAACTTTCCTCTTAGCACTGCTTTCATAGTGTCCCATAGGTTTGGGTATGTTGTGTCTTTATTTTTGTTGAATTCAAGGAAGACTTTAATTTCTTTCTTTATTTCTTCCTTGACCCAGGGGTGGTTCAGTAGTTGACTGTTCAGTTTCCATGAGTTTGTAGGCTTTCTGGGGGTAGAATTTTTGTTGAATTCTAACTTTATTCCATGGTGATCCTATAGTACACAGGTGGTTGCTACAATTTTTTTTGTATCTGTGGATGTTTGCTTTGTTACCAATTATGTGATCAATTTTGGAGAAGTTTCCATGAGATGCTGAGAAGAAGGTATATTCTTTTCTGTTTGGGTAGAATGTTCTATAGATATCTGTTAAGTCCATTTGATTCATTACATCTGTTTGTTCTCTTATTTCTCTGTTAAGTTTCTGTCTGGTTGACCTATCCATTGGTGAGAGAGGAGTGTTGAAATCTCCTACTATTAGAGTGTGGGGTTTTATGTGTGCTTTGAGTTCTAGTAATGTGTCTTTTACACATGTGGGTGCTTTTATATTAGGGGTGTAGATATTCAGGATCGAGACTTCTTCCTGTTGAATTGTTCCTGTTATGAGTATAAAGTGTCTTTCTCTGTCTCTTCTGATTGATTTTAGTTTGAAATAAATTTTGTTCGATACTAGTATAGCCACACTCGCTTGTTTCTTAGGTCCATTTGATTGGAAAACCTTTTCCCAACCCTTTACTCTGAGGTAGTGTCTGTCTTTGAGGTTGAGGTGTGTTTCTTGTAAACAGCAGAATGTTGGATCCTGTTTTTGTATCCATTCTCTTAACCTGTGCCTTTTTATAGGTGAATTGAGTCAATTGATATTAAGTGATATTGATGACAGTGGTTGTTAACTCCGGTTATTTATTTATTTATTTTTGGTGGTAGTGCTTGTGTGTTTCCATTCTTTGACTTGTGCTGGTGGAGGGTTGTCAGATGTCTTTGTTATTATGGGTGTTGTTGGCTTCCTTGTGTTGTGATTTTCCTTCTAGTACTTTCTGTAAGGCTGGGTTTGTGGCTACGTATTGTTTAAATCTGTTTTTGTCTTAGAATATGTTATTTTTTCCATCGATGGTGAATGCAAGCTTTGCTGGGTATAGTAGTCTGGGCTTGCATCCATGGTCTCTTAGTGTCTGCAGCACATCTATCCAAGACCTTCTGGCTTTCATGTTTTCCATTGAGAAGTCAGGTATAATTCTGACAGGTTTACCTTTATATGTTACTTGACCTTTTTCCTTTGCAGCTCTTAATATTGTTTCTTTATTCTGTATGTTTTGTGTTTTGATTATTATATGGCAAGGGGATTTTTTTTTTGATCCACTCTTTTGGTGCTCTGTATGCTTCTTGTACCTTCATAGGAATATCCTTTTTTAGGTTGGGAAAGTTTTCTTCTATAATTTTCTTGAATATATTTTCTGGGCCTTTGAGCTGCAATTCTTCTCCTTCTTCTACCCCTATTATTCTTAGGTTTGGTCTTTTCATGGTGTCCCAGATTTCCTGGATGTTTTGTGTTAAGAATTTGTTGGATTTGCTGTTTTCTTTAATCAATGAGTTTATTTCCTCTACAGTATCTTCAGCGTCTGAGATTCTTTCTTCTATCTCTTGTATTCTGTTAGTTATACTTGTCTCTGTAGTTCCTGTTCATTTACCCAGATTTTCCATATCCAGCCATCCCTCGTTTTGTGTTTTCTTCATTGCCTCCATTTCAGTTTTCAAGTCTTGAACTGTTTCCATTACCTGTTCGAATGCTTTTTCTTGGTTTTCTTTGGTATCTTTGAGAGATTTATTCATTTCTTCTGACTTTTTGTTTGTCTTCTCCTCCATTTCTTTAAAGGAGTTTTTCACATCCTGTTTAAGGGCCTCTATTATTTTCATAATGTTACGTTTAAAGTCGATTTCTTCCACTTCTTCTGGAATAGGGTGTTCAAGTCTTCTTGTTGCGTGTTCACTGGATTCTGGTGTTATCATGTTGCTTTTCAGGTTGTTGGAGGAATTCTTGCATTGGTGCCTGCCCATCTCTTCCTTCAAATGCAGCCAGGATAGTCTTGGCGTCTTGGTCCAATCTTTGCTGTGACTGACTGTGTACTTGGGGAATTTTCTTGCTCTGACCTCTCTTAGGACCCGTCGGCACTGAGCTGGCTGTGCTGGTAGATCTAAGGACCCCACAGATGGAAAGGAGTGCCCTCTGGATGGATTTCCTCAGTGCAAGAGCAGGAACTCTTCCTGGGCCAAGGACCTTGCAGACAATAGAGCAGGTTTGGGGGAGGCAGGATCGTGTGGAACAAAGAAGCCCCTGCAGCAGGAGCTGGAGGGGCCCTGTACACTCTTCCTGGGGCCAGCCGGCGGGCACACACTTACCCCTCTGGATAGATCTCCTCAGTACAGGAGCAGGGACTCTTGGTGGGCCAAGGACCTCGCAGACAAAAGGGCGACTTGGGGGGGGGCAGGGTCATGTGGAACAAAGAAGCCCCTGCAGCAGGAGCTGGAGGGGCCCTGTATTCTCTTCCTGGACCGTCCGGCTGGGCGGGCACACACTTACCCCCTGGATGGATCTCCTCAGTGCAGCCAGCCAGTATTTTAAAGCTCAGTCTGAGGCTCAGAAGCAGATGAGCAAGGAAGAAAAATTGAAAATCAAAGAAGAAAATAGAGCCTCCAGGGCTTTTTCATGGCCGAGGTAACCATCCCAAGATGGGCATGCTGAAGAGAAGGATCATGCCTGATGACATCATTGTCAACTGTAGCAAAGATGCCAATGTTCCTTCTCCTCCTCCAGGACATAAATGGAAAGAAGTCCGACATGATAGCAAGGTTACTTGGCTGGTCTTCTGGACAGAGAATATTCAGGGTTCTATCAAATACATCATGCTGAATCCCAGTTCAAGGGCAGAAATATGAGACTGCTCAGTAGCTGAAGAAGTGTGTAGACAAGATCCGAAATCAGTATCTGGAAGACTGGAAGCCCAAAGAGATGAAAGTTTGGCAGAGAGCTGTAGCACTGTACTTCATTGATGAGGTTTTTAAGAACTTACAACTATTTGTGGAGAACGAGCTGCCCGCGGATGATCTTTTTGATCGACTTAATACTGGTATTCTAAATAAGCATCTTCAGGATCTCATGGAAGGTTTGACTGCTAAGGTTTTCTGTACGTACAATGCCTCCATCACATTACAACAGCAGCTTAAAGAGCTCACAGCCCCTGATGAGACTGTACCAGCAAAGATTCTTATAACCCTGTCGATCGAGCTGTTACAATTCTTTGTAACCACCAGAGGGAGCCACCAAAGCCCCTTGAGAAGTCAATGATGAACTTGGAGTCTAAGATTGATGCCAAGAAAGACCAGCTAGCAGATGCTCGAAGGGACCTGAAAAGTGCTAAGGCTGATGACAAAGTCATGAAGGATGAAAAGACCAAGAAGGTTGTAGAGTCAAAAAAGAAGGCTGTACAGAAACTAGAAGAGCAGCTGATGACGCTGGAAGCTCAAGCCACAGATGGAGGGGAGAATAAACAAATAGCCTTGGGAACTTCCAAACTCAATTATCTGGACCCTAGAATCAAAGTGGCTTGGTATAAGAAGTGGGGGGTCCCAATGTGAGAAGATTTACAACAAAACCCAGAGGGAGAAGTTTGCTTGGGCCATTGATATGACTGATGAGGACTATGAGTTTTGACCGGTCTTGCCAGGGGTTCTATGAAAAGGGACAGTGTGGTTTGGGGAAGATGGATAAACTGAGCCTCACTTGCCCTCATACCCGAGGGAGAGGCTGCAAGTCTTAACAAACCAACATCTTTGCAAAAAGGTAGACCTGGAGATATTATAAGGGAGAGCTGAGCCAGTTGTCCCATGGACAACTTATTTAAAAATATTTCAAATATCAAAATTCTAGCTGTTTGATTTGTTTTGAATTTTATTTTTATTTTCAAGAGAGCAAGTGAATGGGGATTTGTCAGAATCCTGCCAGGCAAATTCAGTTTTGCTGCAATGTTTGGATTCTCTCAGCTACTGTATGCAAAGTCTGATTATATTGGTGTGTTTTTACAGTTAGGGTTTTGCAATAACTTCTATATTTTAATAGAAACGAATTCCTAAACTCCCTTATCTCCCCTGTTTCAGGAATTTAAAATTAAGTAGAACAAATCAAACACCCAGCGCACCTATTGGAGTTGTCACTCTATCACCATGGGAATCAGATTTCATTAAACTTGAAGCAGTGTGACATCGGCTGTGTTTTGGTTCAGACACCTATTCACAGAAAAGCATGATGGAAAAATTTTCCTGACTTGAGTGTTCCTTTTTAAATGTGAATTTTTGTTTCTTTTTTAATTATTTAAAAATATTTAAGCCTTCTTCTTGATCTTAAAGATCATGTAGCTTGGGGAGGGGAGGGATGGAGGGCAAGTGAGTCAAGGAAAATGAAATAATCAGTGACTGAAACCATTTTCCCATCAGTTTTTGTTCAGAGCATTCTTTGTACCCTTTAGGAGATCCATCTTTTTCTTTGGAGACCCCAGTCTTTCATTTGAAAGATTTTATTGTCTAAAAACTTCCACAGGTCAATAAATTTAGAGGAAGATGAGCATTTGGCCCAAGAAAAAAATAACAAAAACAAAAAAACCAAAAAAAAAAGGAAAAAATAATCAATATTCTAGGGCTTTTTCTTTTGTAATTGTGTAAAATATGGGGAAAAACATAAAAAGCAAAATTTTTAATGTGAAGACTTTTTTGCTATAATCATTAGTTTTAGAGGCGTTGTTAGTTTAGAGTGTGTGCAGAGGCCATTCCCTCATCTTTCCTCAAGTATCTTCTATTTTTATCATGAATTCCCTTTTAATCAACTGTAGGTTCTTTAAAATCAACTCCTACAACTTAATGGAAAAAAAGCTAGGCTCACTAAATTTTTAACTAAATTGCATCTCTGAACATGACCATCACAGATGCTCTTCACATGATAGTGACTATTTTAACTAATCTTAGTCATGATGTGACTGACTGTCCTCATAGCTAAACAAGCCCCATATTGGTGAGTTTAAAAATGTTCCCTTGAAAAAAATGATCACGTCTGGGCTTATTGACCATGTATAGCACATATGGAGGGATGGAGGCAGGCAGAAACTTCTCAGCTTCTCACCATGTGTCAGTCCACAGATGAAAATATGCTGAGACAGTCTGTCTCCCAAGAGAGCCTGCTGCCAGGAGCCATGTGACATCTTCCGAGGATAAGGTCTGGGAATAACATGAATAAGTTCTCCTTTTGGTAAGGCCTCGGAGAATTTAACCCATTTGTGGCAAGGGTGATGGATAGTTTGCTGTATATTTGGGGCATGACCCCAGGAACATATGTGCTACCTGCTCACCTTGCTTTCCTTCCACAAATCATATTGCTGGCTGCCTCTAGATTCACCTTCATAGAGCCCAATAGATGAGATGGCTATCGCATTAGGAAAAACTTTTCCCTGATGAGTCTCCTCTGGATGAGCCAGAGGGGATGTTGTTAAAAATGTGCATTGGACCTGATACAGCTGCTAAAGTCTTTGATGTTTCAGGTGTGCTATGAATTCAGGATTCTCAAGAACAGGATGTTGCCTGTCCAGCGAACCCTGTGACTAATTTAAAAAAGTCACAATAGTTCAAGACACCCAAATTTGCATAATTGTCCTGGAAAGAAGGATCCTAACCACAAGAGTCTAAGAGAAATGCAAATAAATGGATGATATCAAGAGTTAATGAGAACAGTCTACGAACAGGGAATAATGAAGCAAAATCATGGAAACCCAAATGCCCTCATTTCTAATAACTGCCAATAATGTAGGACTCAACACTGTAGGAAGCCGAGAGGATGGAGACTTGAGAACAAGAGATAAGCAATGCCAACTATTAAAATTAAGTTTCTAAGTTATGTAATCTACAGGATGATAGGGGAAAATCTGGTATATCCTCCATAGGAGAAACAATAGTATAGAATATAGAACGAAGTGATTTGGCCTTGGCTGATGAGTTGATTGTGAGAGTTTAGATTTCACTACAGCTAAATATTAACTGCCAAAGCTAAATTTCTTTTTTGCTTTGTATAACACTGTAACTGCAAAGACAGCCAATTGGGCACAATGTTCTACCTATTGGTGTGCCTAGTTAGAAAACTTCCTTTGTTGCTTGCTATACTGCTTATCTTGTGATATTACAGTTACAAATCAAGTATGAAATGATTACCAGTGGGGAAGTTGGGGCACGGAACGGGAAGAATGGAAGGGAACAAACTGGCAATTATTTTAATTATTATTAGAAACTTAAGGAAACACTGTTGAAACAAGACCCAGATCCACTGGACCTCCCAGGTACTACTCACATCTAACAGTTTTTAAAGTAAAATATTTTTCTTGTCTGTTGTAGAACTCTTGGTTAAAGCTTGACAGTGACAGATTTTTAAATAAACTTGACTTACGGCTCAATTCTTTAATTAGAAATCTGTCCCATTTAATGGAAACTCTAACCAATAAACAGATTGACTAATGGTTTACCTAACTTTTAAAACAGTTTATACACACTATGAACTAAAAGAAATTTAGGTTAACTTGGAAGTTATAATTAAAATGAACTATTTTGAGTGTATGTGTCTCTCTGTGTTATTCTTATTTTTGTTTTGTTTTGTTTTTCTTTTTCTTTTTTTTAATACAGTGCCCTGTGTAGCCCTGGCACTAGGAAGTTGCTCTGTTGAACAGGCTGGCCTTGCTCTCACAAAAATCCACATGGCTCTGCCTCCCAACTGCTATGTCCCCATTGTCCAGCCTAATGTGACCATTTAATTATAAGCCAAATAGTACCGTATTAGACTTATAAAACACAAGCAGATATAGAGAGTACATTTATACAAAGATTTAACAGAGATAGTTTTATAACTAATGAATTGTATAACTTTTCCATTTTAACTTGATCTGTTGATTAGATCATATTTTAGAGCCCCATGGTGGTGGTGGTTGGGACCGTTTGGAGTCCTGGCCTCCAGCTGCTCTCCCCTGTTACTTGGCCTTCTGATTTGTGTTACTGAAAGCTGTGTCCAGCTCTGCTTCCTGAGCAATTTTCCTTGATTGAGGATCAGGAGATGAGGGTTTCACCTGCTGGCCCCACCTGACTGTGTTGGGTATATAAGTCTCCGTGGTACTATTCATTAAAGGGCTTCTTTACCAGTGACTAGAGGTGTGTGTCTCTGTCTGTGCTGTCTCTGTGTTTCTTTGTGTGTTTCAAGTTCCAGCCCCTTGCCCGAGGCTCACAAATGGTCCTGTAGTGCAGGCGCCGCAATACAGAAGTAGCTACAGGTGGTGGCACATGCCTTCAATTCCAGGACTCAAAAGGAAGAGGGAGGTAGATCACTGTGAGTTCAAAGCTACCCTGAGCTACAAAGCATGTTCCAGGACAGCCAGAGTATTTACAGGGAAACTTTCTCTTGATAAACTACAAAGAAACAACAAAAAAGAAAAAATAAAAAACAAACATATTTTACTGGCATTAGAAATCTTTATTCTAAATCGTATTCTTTTAAAAATATGATTGTAATATAAGCAGAAAAACTGAATGTCCAAAACATAAAGCCTAACTTGATCATTGGTAAGCGTTTAAGCAGACGGAACAGACATCACCAGCTTGGCGTTTAAATCAATTTTTTCATTTATTTTAATGTGGACATGATCAAAGTTTGGGAAAGTCAGTCTTTTAAGAGTAGAGCATGATCTTGGATAGGTAGGATCAACATAATAAAAATGGCAATCCTACCAAAAGCAATCTAGAGATTCAGTGCAATCCCCATCAAAATCCCAACACAATTCTTCAAAGACCTTGAAAGAACAATAATCAACTTCATATGGAAAAACAAAAAACCCAGGAGAGCCAAAACAATCCTGTATAACAAACAAATTTCCAGAGGCATCACCATCCCTGACATCAAGTTTCATTATAGAGAGCTACAGTAATGAAAATGGCTTGGTATTGGCATAAAAACAGAGAGATTGACAAATGCAGTCAAAGTGAAGGTCCAGATATTAATCCACACACCTTTGAACACCTGATTTTTGATGAAGAAACTAAAATTATACAATGGAAGAAAGAAAGCATCTTCAACAAATGGTGCTGGCATACCTGGATGTCAACATGTAGAAGAATGAAAGTAGATCCCTATCTATCCTCATGCACAAAACTCACAGCCAAATGGATTAAGACCTCAATATAAATCTGACCACACTGAACCTGATATAAGAGAAAATGGGAAATAGCATTCAATGCATGGGCACAGGAGATCACTTCTTAAATATAAGCCCATTAGCACAGACATTGAGAGCAACAATAAATTAATGGGACCTCCTGAAACTGAGAAGCTTCTGTAATGTAAAGGACACAATCAATAAGACAAAAATGCAGCCTACTGAATGGGAAAAGATCTTCACCAACCCTAAATCAGACAGAGGACTGATCTCCAAAATATATAAAGAACTTAAGAAATTAGACATCAAAATTCCAAATAATCCAATTAAAAAATGAGGTAAAGAACTAAACAGAGAATTCTCAACAGAAGAATCTCAAAAGGCCAAAAGACAGTTAAGGAAATGCTCAACATCCTTAGTCATCAAAGAAATGCAAATCAGAACAACTCTGAGATACCATTTTATACCAGTCAGAATGGCTAAGATAAAAAACACCAACGATAGCTTATGTTGGAGAGGATGCGGAGTAAGGGGAACGCTCCTCCATTATTGGTTGGAATGCAAACTTGTACAAACTTGTATGGCAGGTTTCTCAGAAAAACTGGGAATCAACCTACCTAAGGACCCAGCAACACCACTCTTGCGCATATACACAAAAGATGCTCAATCATACTATAAGGACACTTGTTCAACTATGTTCATAGCAGCAATATTTCTAATAGCTAGAACCTGGAAGCAACCAAGATGGCCCACAACTGAAGAATGGATAAAGAAAATATGGCACATTTACACATTAGAGTACTATTCAGTGGTAAAAAATAATGACATCTTGATATTCACATGGAAATGGATGGAACTAGAAAAAACATCTGGAGTGAGGTAACCCAGACCCAGAAAGATGAACATGGTTATGTACTCAATCATAAGTGTATACAAACTGTAAAGCAAAGGATATTGAGCCTATAGTTCAATTCTAGAGAAGCTAAGTAAGAAGGTGAGCCCCAAGAAAAACATACATAGATCCAACTGGAAAGTCGAAATTGACAAGATTGCCTGACAAACCTGAGAGCATATGGATGGAGGGAGTAGGGAGGGCACAAGGGGAGAAAGGGAAGGGGAGGGGAATTTGAAAGACTGTGTAATGCCTGTGTTACTCTTGGTACAGTTCTCGTGCCACTGTACTGTACGTGAGCCGGGCAAGGGCCTGGAGATCAAAAGAACACACAAGAGACCTGGGTCATTCGAAAGGAGATCAGTGGAATGCTGT
>PVIU01032990.1:0-12926 GCA_004026605.1 Ondatra zibethicus | reverse complement strand
CTGAGTTTATTTTCTCTATCGTGTCTTCTGCATCTGAGATTCTTTCTTCTATCTCTTGTATTCTGTTAGTTATACTTGTCTGTGTGGTTCCCGTTCGTGTATCCAGATTTTCCATTTCCCGCCATCTCTCGGTTTGTGTTTTCTTCATTGCCTCCATTTCAGTTTTCAAGTTTTGAACTGTTTCAGTTACCTGTTTGTTCTTGCTTTTCTAGGGTATCTTTGAGGAATTTATTCATTTCTTCTAACTTTTTGTTAGTTTTCTCATCCCTTTCAATAAAGGAGTTTCACCTCTTCTTTAAAGGACTCTATAATTTTCATAAAGCTACGTTTAAAGTCAATTTCTTCTACTTCATCTGGGATAGGTTGCTTGGGCTTTCCTGTTCCATAATCACTGGATTCTGGTGTTATCATGTTGCTTTTCAGGTTGTTGGACGAATTCTTTGATTGGCGCCTGCCCATCTCTTCTGAGAGTTGCCCGCTCTGCTCCGTTCAGCTCCGCTTGGCTCCCGGGGTCAGGGTCCAGATTGAATCCCCAGAAGCAGGGTCCAGATGACTCCGCGGAAGCTGGTTGGGCGAGGTTCCCGGTCCCAAGGGCAGGCCTACTGAGGGTTGCCCGCTCCGCTCGGCTGGGCTCCGTGGGACAAAGGAGGCACCCTAGCAGGGGACTCGCCCTTCCCCCAAGGCCTCAGCCCGGGTTGGCCGAGCTCGGGTGCAGCCGGGACCACGCAGATGAGAAGGGATGCCCGGGGGCAAGCAGGGTTAGGACAAGCAGCAAAGCCAGCAGAGGGGAGCCCCAAGTGGCCAGACGGCCCCGGGGACGGGCTGGGGCCCACTCACCAGGGTCCAGATGACTCCGCGGAAGCTGGTTGGGCGAGGTTCCCAGTTCCGAGGGCAGGCTTACTGAGGGTTGCCCGCTCTGCTCGTCTCGGCTCCGTGGGACAAAAAAGCTCTACACTGTTTCTATATGAAATCAGAATTTCTTCTTTGGAAAGATTCTGCCATTTCTCTTTGGCTTTCAAATAACTAGATCCACACTGAGTGACTACTTCTATAGCATCATATAGCTGGGCACTGGAATCTGACTAACTAGTCGGTGACACTACCCAACACCGTCACTTAGAGACAGGTAGATTGGGACTCAAGAGCACATGGTCCTGCAGTTGTCTGGATCTAGGTTTTAGAAAGGTAGTTTAGTTTCATAGAATGCCCAAATGTCATAACTAATCAGAGAAAATTCTATAGGAAAAACAACTTTTAGTAATTCACATGGAAAAATAAGAGTATTCTAAATCTGCTTGCAAAGATTATCTAGCATCACATTGGGCCAGATGTGTTATAGACTCATTTGAGAATTAATCACTGTCTAGAAGGACATAATTACTCCCACGCTAATGAGCTTTGTTCCAGAGGCAAGGCTGTGGTCCATTCCTGTGAGTCCAAGCATAGAAAAGAATATGGAAATAAGACAGACTTCTCAGTCTTTATTCTCAGAGAATAAAGAAGACCCACAGAATTTAGTAAGCAGCCTTGTCCATTTACTGCAAGCCATAGCTTGGTCTAAATAAGGCAGCAAACAACAAGAGCAGCCTCAGGACCAGCAGCAGAAGCCAAAACTCATCCAAGTGGCAGAAAGACTGCAAATGAAAATGAAAGGTGAATCACAGACACCACGTGCAGGGAAAAATGAGTTTATGCCCTGAACATTTAAATAAAAAGTAATGGAAGGTCTGATTTTTAACCAAAACAACTAGCAATAGTGAGTTTCACAGTAAATTAATACTGATTCTAATAGAATATTAAATTCCTTCAAAATACTGTAAAAAATGGCTGAAACTTTATATTTCTTGTTATGAGGGTAGTAGGAAACTGAAAAGAAAATGTGATTATCTGAAAAAAAGAAAATTATTCTTAAATCTAACCTAGCACAGATGAAAAATCCTATATTGAAACTGACTTCGAAATCATTATTGGATAAATTTGGCCCAGGTATAAAAAATATTTTAATCTGATCCACATATCAATGTAAATCACTCTGTTAGTGGAGTTATACAGAACTTAATGTGATCATAAGAATATGAAAATATTTGGAGCACATCAAGCTAATTTTAAAATATAGAATTATCTTTTATTAAGTGTACCATAATCTGACATTCGGAATTCAACTTTTGACGTATCTGGATAGCTAGGT
Organism: Ondatra zibethicus; assembly: GCA_004026605.1. Classification (NCBI taxonomy): domain Eukaryota; kingdom Metazoa; phylum Chordata; class Mammalia; order Rodentia; family Cricetidae; genus Ondatra; species Ondatra zibethicus. Next base: position 10,738 of record PVIU01032990.1, on the reverse strand, counting down.
AGGGTGCTGCATATTTGCAAATCCAGCACTGAGAAGCTGAGGATAGAAAGTTGTGAATGCAAACTCATCTTGAGCTACATATCAAGACTTAGCATGTCCCTCCTCTCACTAATTTGAAAAGGAACTGAGTTTAGGTTAAAACATAATAAAAACGTCATAATCATGATATTCCTCAGGGTTCCATTTCCAAATGGTACCCAAATGATACAGAAAATAAAAGCTAAAAGCTGAAAACATTTTCAAAAATTATTTCAATTCAAGACAAGTGACCTTCATAGACTGAGGTTCGGCCTTGAAATCAGTGAGGAAAATGCTAGACAGTGAGCATCGTGGGATAGTTGTCGAGGATAGGAGGGATTTTACTGGCTTGAATTGACTAGTGCCTTGTTGGAGACTGCTAGATAAGCAGGGTGGAAGAAACTAACTCTTAATTCACCTGTAAGATTCCTCCTGAAATTGGACTATGCATGTCTGGCAGAGGAGAACCAAACTGAGAAAACACATCTTAGAGGAATTAACAACAAGTGACTGGATGTGAGCAATTTCTCTACACAACCTCTTGCAAGACAAACCAAAAAGAACTAAACAACTTAAAAATGAAACAAAACTTTAAAAAGAGTAGTAAAGTCTATCTCTTTGCTTTACAACATAATTATGCAAAAATTAGATGCCCAGACAAAAGTAGAGTATGCAGATTTGCTGGGTAAAGTAAAACATGTACTATTCAATTACATTATAAAGCATTGGTTTACCTCATCATAACAAAAACAAGTTCAGTTTGAAAACTAAGTCTATACAAATTATTTATTAAATGTTTTGAAATGTACACAAGGTCAGAATCAGTGAGAAAGCCTCTCCTGAATAAAATGGTAACAGTAAAGATTACTCACGTTCCAGGTGATTGCCTGACAACTTTAGAAAATACTCATTGGTTGTATCATATAGTTTTGAGGATTCTAAGTGATTATGATCATGTTAAATACAGTCATACTAAGCCAGGCAGTGGCTTGACAATGTAATACCATAGTGAAAATAAAGACTAGAGCTGACATGCCACTTCCATAATTCTATTATAAATATTCCTATAATCAATTAAAAAATAAGAGCCTCACCAAAGTAACAAATTCCTGAAGGATTTCATGGAAGATTTACTTTCAGCTTATCTAGGAAATCTATTTTACCACTGCATGCAGTGTGTGCCACAAAAATATATACTATGATCCCTTTTCCAGTGATGAAGAAATTGAGGCACAGACAATTTATCACTGACTTAAGAACATAGACCAGTCAAAACTGAATTATTCAATTATAAAATCTAAAGTCTTAGCTTACATTAAGTAGTCACATTTCCTGCAAACGTGAGGAAAAATTATAATAATAGCAGCATTCATCATTTCTTTTATTTATTTATTTATTTATTTATTTATTTATTTATTTATTTATTTATTTGGTTTTTTTGAGGCAAGGTTTCTCTGTAGCTTTGTTGCCTGTCCCGGAACTAGCTCTTGTAGAACAGGCTAGCCTTGAACTCACAGAGATTCTCCTGCCTCTGCCTCCCAAGTGCTGGGATTAAAGTCACGGGCCACCACCGACTGGCCAACAGTCATCATTTCTTATTGACTGATGTTGCTGCTGCACAATCCAATTTCTCTCAAGTTAATTTTTTTAAGAAACAAAACGTGGGTGCTCACAAACTCCAGCCAGACTGGGAAGGAACAGGCATACGACCAAACTACCTCTAAATGTGGCTGAGAGCGGCATGGCTGGGGCAGACTGAGGGGCCACTGGCAGTGGCACCAGGATTTATCCCTACTGCATGTATGGGCTTTTGGGGATCCTATTCTCTTTGGATGTATACCTTGCTCAGCCTAGATATAGTAGGGAGGGCCTTGGACCTCCACAAGGCAATGTGACTTGCCTTAACCTCTCTGAGAATGAGATGGGGATGGGATGGGAGGGTGTGTGGAAGGAATGGGAGGAATCCAAGTGGGAACTTGGGTTGGCATTTTTTTTTTCAAATCTAATAAATTAAAAAAGAAATGCTGATTGGCCAGTTGCCAGGCAGGAAGTAATAGGTGGGACTACCACAAAAGGAGAATACTAGGAAGAGGAAAGGCTTGGTCTGCAGTCATCAAACAGACCAAGAGTAAGCAAGATGGGAATGCCTTATTGATAAAAGGTACCAAACCACATGGCTAACATAGACAAGAATTATGGGTTAATGTAAGATATTAGAGTTAGTTAATAAGAAGCCTGAGCTAATAGGCCAACCAGTTTATAATTAATGTAGGACTCTGTGTGTTTCTTTGGGACTGTACAGCTGCAGAACTGGGCAGGAGAGAAACCACTGACCACGTGGTTTTGCTTTTCTTACTATTGTATGAATTTATATTTCCTTTTCATTTTGAGGCCAATTCATACTACATAATTATATGGAGTATTCCATATTTTTATAGTTGTAGAAATCATTTATAACTATAAGTTATAATGAAATCCCAATTTTCTATTTTGGAACCTAATTTCTTTATTATAAGGTAAATGTATATGTTTAAAGAAATGTTGATATTATTTTACTTAATTCCAAAGTCAGAAATTCCATTCTCTCCCTTCTCAAATTTGGGGTCTTCTAATTATTGAATCATTAAACATGGTGGATCAGAGTAATCCTATTGTTTCTTTCCAATGCAGTGTTCATACATTAAAACTTTGTTTCTTACAATTCTTATTTATTTATTTTTAAAATAATCTTATTTTACATACCAATCCCAGTTTCCTCTTCTTCCTGTCCTTCAGCATTTCCCACTCTCCCTACCCTACCTCCCCATCCACTTCTCAGAGAGATTAAGGCCTCTTATTGGGAGTCAAAAAAGTCTGTCACATCACTTGAGGCAGGACCAAGGCCCTCCCCATTGTATCTAAGCTGAGCAAGGTATCCCTCCTTAGGGAATGGGCTCCAAAGAGCCAGTTCCATGCACTAGGGAAAAATATTGGTTCCACTGATAGTGGTTCCACCAATTGGCTGTGCCACACAACTGTCATCCTCATTCATAGGGCCTAGTTTGGTCTTATTCTAGTTCCTCAACTGTTAGTCTAGGGTCAGTGACCTCCCACTAGCTTGAGTAAGCTGTTTCTGTGGGTATTCCCATCATGGTCTTTACCCCTTTACTTGTAATGTTGCTTCTCCTTCTCTATGACTGGACTCCAGGAGTTTGACCTAGTGCTTAGCTGTAGATCTCCTCATCTGCTTCCATCAGTTACTAGATGAAGTTCTTTGATGACAACTAAGGTAGTCATCATATCTGATTAGAGGGGTGGTGTGGGAAGATTAATAGACACGGGTTAACCAAAGATATAAGAGCTAGCTAGCAATATGCTTAAATGATTGGACAAGGAGTGTTTGAAATAATATAGTTTCTGAGTAATTATTTCAAGTCTGGGAAGCCAGGAACAAACAAGGAGCCTTCCAACAACAGAGGGGAAGGGCAGCTTAGATACCCTTTCCACTATTGTTTAAATTTTTACCTAGGGTCATCCTTATTTTTCCTGGGAGCTTTGCGAGTGCCTGGTTTCTCAATAACCCCACAATGGCTCACTCTTTCAAGGTAGCTCTTTTCTTGTTTTCCCTTTCTGTCTTTTACCCAAATCAATCTTCTTAATCCCTCATGTTCTCCTCCCTACTCCCCTTCTCCCCTCCCCACTCCCCTACCATCCTCCTCCTCCTTCCATGCTGCCAATTTACTTAGGAGATCATATCTACTTCCCCTTGGTGAGGGGAATCAATGTATGTCTCTCTTAGGTTTCTCCTTGTTTCTTGACTTCTCTGGCTTTGTGGACTGTAGGCTGGTTATCTTTTGCTTTATGTCTAATATCCACTTATGAGTGAGTATATACTGTGTTTGTCGTTCTGGGTCTGGGTTACTTCACTCAGGATAGTTTTTGCTAGTTCCATCCATTTGCCTTCAAATTTCAAGAAGCCATTGTTTTTTTTCCCACTGAGTAGTACTCCATTGTGTAAATGTACCCACATTTTTAATGCATTCTACAGTTGAGGGGCATTTAGGTTGTTTCTTGGTCCTGGATATTATGAATAATGCTACTATGAACATAGTTGAGCAAATGTCCTTATGGTATGGGTCTGCATTCTTTGTGTATATTCCCAAGAATGATATTGCTGGGTCTGGAGGTAGGTTGATTCTTAATTTTCTGAGAAGTAGCCATACTTATTCCAAAGTAGTTGTGTAAGTTTACGCTACCACCAGCAATAGAGGAGTGTTCTCCTTATTCTGCATCCTTTTCAGCATAAGCTCTCTTTGGTGTTTGTGATCTTAATCATTCTGCTTGGTATAAGATGGTATCTCAGAGTCATTTTGATTTGCATTTCCCTGATGGCTAAGGATGTTGAGCAGTTCCTTAAGTATCATTCAGGCATTTGGGTTTCTTCTGTTGAGAATTCTTTGTTTAGATCTGTACCTCATTTTTTAATTTGATTAATTGGTAATTTTGCTTACGCATTAGCTATACATTTGTAATAAAATAATTTTTCAACCCAATATATCTCTGGGAAGTGCCTCAAATATTAATTTTTTCTATATAGTATTTAAAGGGTTATTAGCTTGGCTTCATTTATTTTGAAGTAATGGTGCGAAGTACATAGAATTAGTGAAATTACCCAGTGCGAGTGAAAGAACGGATCATGAAACACACAACTAAACCCACTTAAGAGTTTACTAAAGTAAAAGATACATGCACAGAGGCCTGAGGAAGTTGGTACAGAGAGAGAGCATGGAGAGGGTGCATCCAGCTTTTAAAGGCTGCCTAGCACATACGCAGAAGGGCTAACATAGCATGTCATACATAGGTAACGGAGCTCATGCATACGCACAGGGCTTATGTAGCTGCGTCATATGTAAGTGACCCGACCATGCTGCACATAGGTCACAGAGAGCCTTAAGGACCCTAGGTGGCTATCTATGTGCTTTGCCTGAAAGCTTATAGGTGCATGTGTGGCCAACCACTGCTTTGTGAGGCTGAAACCATAACATTTAAGATGCATTTTAAATGGGTTTTCTGTTTATTGTGTCTCCATGGGATACATGTTTCAATCACTTAGATTTTAACCATACACATATTGCAACTATATTTTTATATGGTATTACTTGACAGTTTTTCTATTTGTAATTCATATTGACAATATCTGCTCTTAATTCCAGAACTTAGCCTCTTGCTTAAGTGTAGTTACATATGTGGATTAATTTAGTTTTTTTACAACATTTCTCCATTTTTGTCTCCCTTTTATCAGCTGTTGTCATTTCTTTTAGTATTTCTTTTTATATATTGATTTTTATCATGTTTTTGTTAATCTAGCATTTTTAACTGTTCTGAGGATTGAAATATATATCCTTAAATAGTCACAATGCCCCTTGAATTAACATCATACTATTCTATATTTAATGTAAGATTCTTATCAGTATCATAATCCCATCCACATATTTTATTATCTTTGTGTTAATACAGTTATAGTTTATAGGCAAATATTTTATAAAAACCTTATAAAATATTTTTGTAGTATTTATTTTAAAATACCACTTCTCACCTTCTATGAATGAATGCTTATATAAGAAGTACTATTCAAATTAAATTAGTTTTAATTTAATTCTAACAAAAATGACTTAAAATATTTCAATATTTATGTAATATGCAGAAAGTATTTATTAAAGAACGTGATACTACTGTACAATTTACTAATAAAATTTAAAGAATAAACACAGGTAAATTGAGCACCTATCACCAAATCTAGAAAAAAATTAATAGAAGGAACCAAAAATTAACAGAAGAATAAATTCTAGTAGTAGACAATAAAAAGTCCCTGAAAATCTAATGAATAAGAAAACAAAAACCTTGGCATGTGAACAATATTGTAAAATACAGCCTATAACAAGGCAACACTTTTGCTTACTGGGGACTTTGAAAGTGCTATGGGTTTCTGTCCATAGATGCATGTATACTTCACTCAAACAACCAAGATTTTCATATTCATTGCTCTTTAATTACTTTATTGAAAACAATAAGCCTACCAACTGCCTCATATTTAATTTTATATATTCATTAGCTTGTTTTCTATAATATTCTGAAAAATTTGATCGTTAATATCTTTTATAATACTAAATAAAAGTATAACCAGCTCTTAGTTTTTATTAACAGAAAGACAGAAACTATCATAAGATATTATAAAATAATATTTGTATTTTTTAACAGTTTGTAGATATCCATCTTCTCTATAGGTCACTCACATGTTAAAATCCATCTCAAATGCTTTATTTTATGATATAATCTATTATTTAAAGAATGGGTCCCAAGCAGGCAGTGGTGGCCCACACCTTTAATCCCAGCACTCAGGACGCAGAGGCAGGCAGATCTCTGTGAATTTGAAGCCAGCTTAGTCTACAAGAGCTAGCTCCAGGACAGGCTCCAAAGCTACAGAGAAACCCTGTCTCTAAAAACAAAAACAAACGAACGAAAAGAATAGGTTCTAAAGTAACTATTTCATTAATCATCATTATTTTTTTGTAATTTGAAGGTTTTGTTAGGAGTTTTAATTAACATCAGTGAAATAAATTGCTAAAATAGTAAGATATCTAAAATTACTGTAGACTCATATGCTGGTCAATAGGCACCATTGTTCCTATGTTACACTGGCAAGGACATAAGGTAAAAGAGTTTATTCTAAGAAGTAATTTTCAAGTATGATATACACTTGCAATCTCTCCAATGTCTATCATTAGTTACATTAGCCATGTGCTAACACTGCTTGTGATGCTTTCAGGTCTTAGTCACATGCAGTTGTAAGGATTTAAACTCAATTTCTCACTCAGGATAGTGTCACTGAATTGGAATATAAATCTGCTGGACTTTACACCTGTCAAACGTCTCATTTTTGAAATATTTTGAGATCTCATTGATTCTTCCCTCATAAATGTCAGTGTTTAATTGAGAAGAAGGTATTATTCACTTGGACTTCTGTAACTGGGTTAACAAAAACCCTCTTATATTTATAAGACAGTTTCTTTTTCTGTAACGTTCCACAGATTAGAGGAATCATTACATTGTGTGGAGATAGCTCCTAGGAGAATAGCCTGGGATAGAACCTCCCACACTGTCTTTCAGAGAAAGATGGTCCTGACTGTGGACAACTTGATCTTGGATGACACAAGAGCCATAAGACACTAACTCTCTGTTGCTCAGCCAGGTTTAGGTAGTTTGTAACAACATCCCGTTGCTACACTCATGAAAGAGAGAGAGAAATGTTGAAAAGACAGAACAGGAAAATTTTCATTCTAAAAAAAGAATTATTAAAAATTAGAGAGAAAGAATGGATATGTATTAAGAAAGAAGATGAAGAAAAAAGTAGAAGTAGTTTATTTATTGATTATTTGTGTGGACCAATAGATGCTAATATTTAAAGACAATTTTTCCTAGTATTTTGAGTAAAATTATGACCAAGCTTACCACCAATTATATGTAATTCACTGATTTTTTGTATTGATGAGAAGAGACTTTAAATGTTATTATAGAAAATAAATATCACAACACAAAACAAAAATATATTGGGACTGAAGATATTGTTCAGTGGTTAAGAATTCTTGATGTTCTTGAAGAGGACAATATTTAATGTGCTGAAGATAATAATAATATCAGTAAAATTAGAATTGTGTATCCAATTAGTCATGTGCAAAAGAAAGGAAAAAGGTTATCTAAACTGCATTTACTTCCTACACATCTGTAATTTAGGAACTGCCTCAAGAAAATGTGATTCATTAATATGAAATTAATGGCCAAATTCATAGAGATGAGATACAGAAAATAATAGAATAAAGAAATTGTGAAAATATATTACACATCTGTAAGAACAGAGATTTTTGGACAAGATCAAGATTCACTAAACCTAACGCACAATGCAACTAAGATTAGGAAGACATTAGTTTCAACCTTCGATCCCAAATTCTTAATGATAGAAATAAAAATGCCAGGAAAGGCAGTCTGCAAATAGAATCTTAGATAAACCTTTTTCATTACTTGCTCTTATCAGTGCTTACTATTATCTTACTTTAGAAACATCCAAAGTGCTGGCTTCTCAGCTGGGCTCTCTTATGTTTATAATGTCAGATGTCATTTTGTTCTGTGATGGAAGCCTTTTATTAAGTAAGTAAAAGAAGAGAAACTGAATTGCAGAATTGTCAGCATCTTTGGACTCAGTTCCGCCATACTGCTGAATTATTGACAGCCCACAGTTCTGGATTTTTTTCTTCTTTCTGAACACCTTTTGGTGCATCATAAGGGATTCTGGGAAGCAGTACTTCCCCCATGTTATGATCAGTTCAATTCACTAGAAACTTAAAATTCAATTTGTTGTATCTAATTGGTTAGCCTAAGACCGAAAATTCCTATATTCTTTCTTTTATAGAAAGGATGACTATGGATTATTTTTTTCTTGAACATTTATTGCTTACATTTGTCTGATTCTAGCCAATAATAGTTTTCATCTCTTTTGTTGTAGCATAAGGTTATTGTTTATTCGGCATGTGTACCAGTCTTTGGGAACAATGACCCAATTTAAAAAATAGGAAAAAAAGAAGGAAGGAAGAAATGAAGGAAGGAAGGAACAAAGAAAGAAATGTAGTGATATTTCATTTGTATTTTAATAAATAAAGTGTACCTGAAGTAAAGAGAGTAAAATAGCCACATTGATCAGCCATACAGACCAGGCAATGGTGGCACACACCTTTATACACAGCAGCCACACTAGTTTGCCATAGAAGCTGGCCGATAGTGCATGCTTTTAATCCCAGAAATAGAGGGGAATATAAAACGGAAGGAGACAGCTTTCAGGCTCAGTCTCATTCTGAGGATTCCTGGAGGTGGGATCGCCATTTTCAGGCTGAGGCAGAGTTAAGAGCCAGTGGATGGCTGCTTTGTTTTTCTGGTCTTCAGGTTCTTGTTTTCTATTAATCATGCTACACTGAAAGAAAGAAAGAAAGAAAGAAAGAAAGAAAGAAAGAAAGAAAGAAAGAAAGAAAGAAAGAAAGAAAGAAAGAAAGAAAGAAAGAAAGGAAAGAAGAAGGGAAGGAAGGGAGAGAGGGAGGGAAGGAGGGAGGGAAAATACAGTCTATACTTTGTAGTCAATAAATAAAGCAAAAGCAACTCATACCCATCCTCCCTAGCCTGTATTCCTCTATTCCCTCTGTCCATCATGGATGGGAATTTCTACAATGTCATTACCAAGATCTGCGAAGTGCCTTATTTTTTTCCTACTTGTGGAGAGGAAGAATCAGAGTCCTGTAAACTTAGAGGAGAGGTTGTAGACTTCAGAAACAATACGGATGACCCTTCTGGATTGTACACACTGAGAAAAAGATGCTTAAGAGTTTAGCTAAGATTTCAGGCTAGAGTCAACATTGGGAAAAATGAATAGCACCCATTTTTACTCTCAGAATTACTAGAATAGTTCTCTGTGTTCAATTGGTGGATTGAAAACCCATGCAGTATTCATGTATCAGTCTTGGTGCTCATTTCAGGCTCCTGCTAGCCCCATCGTCCCTACCTTCATTACGCCTCCTTAGGCTGTTACTACGGAGATGCCTTCATGTCTTCTACTTTTGTCTTCTTTGACTATTGCTCATTTTCAAGGTTTAATTTTGTTTCTACGTATATTTTTGTGTGAATATGTGCATGAAATTACAGGTTATTGTGAAAGTCAGAGACTCCAGATATCCATGGAACCAGAGTTGTAAGCAGTAGGGAGCCACACTGTGGGTGCTGGGAGCTGAACCCTGGTCTTCTGCAAGAGTAGTATATTCTGTTAAGCTTTGAGTCATCTCCTCAGACCTGGGTTCCACTTTAAAGAGTGAGTTTTAATTAATTTGAAGAGTGAGTTTTAATTAATTTGATTAACAAAACTTTTTCACATTTTTTAGCTCTATTTTCAAATCCTCACTTTATCTATGATCTGATTTCTGAACGCCTGCAGTTCTGTTTTATGCTTTCTAAACACTGTTCAAATGAAAGATGTCAGTCTCTAATCCACTTTATTCATTTGAAATACTAGCTGACAGATGATGAGGTCATGCCCTTCCCACTTACCATTATTTTGTGAGGCTGCTACTATGTTACTTTGTATATATTTTAAAAAGAGGACAACAAAAAAACATGTTATTTAGTCTGATTTGTTCCATTGCCAAAAGAAACAATAGGAACATATTTCTGAGAGGAGATGGATCTTGGCGCCTTCACCAGTCTTGTTAAGATGTCATAGCTCTCCAGCTCTGGAAACCCTGCTTGCTGTTCTTACTCAGCTTTCAGAATTGTAGCCTAAACTCTGGAGTATTCAAATGCAATTCCGTATCTCCCTATTAATTTAGATCCTTTTTCTCTTCTACCTCTACTTCTCCTGTCTTTTATTTTTTTTTATTATTTTTACCTTTCTTCCCCTTCTCCCGGTCCCCTCCCACTACCTCCCCACCCTTCCTCCCTCCCCCTTCTTCTTTGAAAGAGGGCATGGTGCCCTGCCCTATTGGAAGTCCAAGGCCCACCCCCATCCCTCCCGGCCTAGGAAGGAGTGCATTCAAAAAGACTCGGTTCTCAAAAAGATAATACATGCAGAAGAAATAGGTCCTGGTGTCATTGTTGATGGGTTCTCCATCTGCCAACTTTCGCCGCCACATTCAGAGAGTCTGGTTTGATC
>PVIU01032989.1:0-12928 GCA_004026605.1 Ondatra zibethicus | reverse complement strand
CAGGAGGGATGGGGGTGGGCCTTGGACTTCCAACAGGGCAGGGCACCATGCCCTCTTTCAAGGAAGAAGGGGGAGGGAGGAGGGGTGGGGGGTAGTGGGAGGGGACCGGGAGAAGGGGAAGAAAGGAAAAAAATTTTATTTCTTTAATTATGTTCTTGAATGGAAAAAATAAAACAAAACAATGTATGGAAAAAAAAAGTTGGGTAAAGATCTAAACAGGGACTTCTAAAAAGAGGAAATTCAAATGACTGAGAAACTTAAAGAAATGTTCAACATATTTACTCATCAGGGAAATGTAAATGAAAATTAATTTCATCTTACACCAGTCAGATTGGCCAAGATAATAAAACATACGACAGCTCATATTGGTAAGGATTTGAGCTAAGGGGAACACACATTCATGGTGGTGGTCTGCAAACTTGTACAGCCACTATGAAAATCAGTGTGGTGGTTCCTCAGAAAGTTGAGGATTGATCTACCATGAGAACCATCTAGTCCTATACCCAAAGGACTCTATATCCTAACACAGAGATACTTGCTCATCAATGTTCATTGCTGCTATATTCATAATAGTTAGAAACTGGAAACAGTCTAGATGCCTATTAACAGATGAAAGGATAAGAATAAAGAAAATGTTGTACATTTACAAAATGAGCAATTATTCTGCTGTTAAAAATTGAAATCCTGGTGTTTACAAGTAAATGGATAGAGCTAGGAAAAAATCCTCCTAAGTAAAGTACCCTAGACCCCAAAAGATAAATATTGCCTTTTCTTACATGTGGTTGTTAGCTTTCAATCTTTGATAGGCATACTAACATCAGTGCAAGCACAGATGTCAGAATAGATTAAGAGACTAGGGGTGAGTGGATGATCTCCCCAGGAAAGCTAAAGAGAACATATTGTCAAGCACCAAGAGGGACACTGGAACAAGTTTAAATGGAGATCAGTAGAAAAATTGGTCTAGGACAGGAAATATGGGAAAGGACAGCTTACAGTGGACCATTTGATGGATCATATGGAAACTACTGTAGAAGCTTCTTAAATATACACACACATAAAAGAAATCTAAATAGAGTCACCAAATAATAGAGGAGACAATGTGACAATCCCAAGTGATGTATAACAGTTTCTTCCTAAACTGCTGAAACATTAATTCTTGCAGAGAAATTACTTAACCAAAAAGGCAAGCAACTTAAAAGAACTTCAGAAAGTCCTTTAATCTATCCAGGTCCACCAGGCCCTCCCAGTGAGGGTAAGCAATAAAAGTTGAAAATCTATCTCAGACAAGACAAGCAGCAAAGAAGAAACCAGCTGAGCTTCTGTGGAAGAGGTTTAGAATGACTGAGTCACTTGGATGTCATACTTGCTGTCTGTTGAACTGCTTAGAGGCTACATATTACGCTCTAGCTTGCGAGATTGTTGTGAGCTAACATCAAGTTAGAGTGGATTTTAGTGATGCAAATGTCTGTGGGTCATTTCTGCTCTTGTAAGGAACCGTTAACTATTTCCTCTAAGCAATCACAGTAAAACTTACTGGTTCACAATTCTGGACCTTGGTTTTGTTCTTTTGCGAGCTCCTTATTTGACATAAGTAGGTAAGTGTGTGGTGAGTCCCTAGGACAATTTTTGTCACACAACACCTACAAGAAATCTCTTGTCACCAGGTAAGATTTCTGTTCCAGGAATGAGTTATATCTAAAGATGTTGTCCAGAGAATCCCCATTGAAGCCCCCAGCCACAAAAGTTAGGGTATTGCCTAGGTTATTGGTTGCTCACAGAAACTGATGGGAAGGCCATATTGATGAAGGTAACACATAAGTTGAATTATTTTGACTTAGTGAAATGTATTTATATTGCTGCTTACCCAGTACCTGCATATAAGGCTAATATGTATAATATGCACTGCTTGATTTATATGTAAGGAAAGGCCTTGAGTTTCTGTTCACTATTTCTTCTTTGGCCACCACTACCACGCCCATTCTCCCGTCTTTTTCTCCATATTGCCCGATCAATGATTGTCCTCAGGCTCCCCATTCAAACTTATTTAGTATTTAGGATGATGATGTTTACTTGTGATTATCAACCATGAAAACAGCCTTTGGAAAAACATATGACTATTTCTGAAACTACATTAATAGAGGTAGGAAAGTTTATTCTAACTGAGGACAGTAACATTTGACTGAAAGTGATTCCGGACTGAAATATAAAGGCAAAACCCAGTGTTTATTGGCATTCATCATTATCTACTTCCCGACTGCAGATTTAATGTAACTAGTTGCTTCACATTGCGGCCGCTATGCCTTTCCAACTAGACAGACTGTGTCCCCTAGTATTGTCATCAAATGATCCCCTTCCTCTCTTAGCTTACTTCTAGCCAGGTGTTTGATTATAACAATGAAAAAAGCAACTAATACTGGGATAATCCATTTGGAATTGAGTAAATATGAAGAAAAACCTGTAGCTAATAAAACTTTGTAAAATTTTAAGATGCCTAAATACATAGCATGTCACTGATTTATTATTAACGTGCACCAAGATTTCTCAATCTTTTGTCCAAGGCTATAAAGCACACACATCCATTAATTCTCAGTCACTTGTGGTAATATTCTAAAAGACCAGTATTATGTTTTGGATGATGAACTGTATGTTACATTTGGAGAGACTCATGATCCCTGGCCTTGTCTTCTATTTTCCTCTATGTTTGAATTTAAGCATCAAGTGCAGGTGTTTCCTGGAGATTAATGATAGATCCAGGCCTGCCCATGTCCCTGGGAAGAATATCTAACCATTAATCCTTCAGAAATGTGATGAACCAATGTCATCATCACCAATAACAATAACATTTTGTTTTCTGTTCAGGTAAATTCTTTAAGATATACATTCTGCATGCAGAAGTGTTTTGTTAATTTACTAAACAAGTTTATTAATGAGAAAGAAAGAAAAGAAAAGAAGGAAGGAAGGAAGAAAGAAAGAAAGAAAGAAAGAAAGAAAGAAAGAAAGAAAGAAAGAAAGAAGAAAAGAAACAGGAAGGAAAACAGAAACAAAGATTTAATCAGGTATTGTAAACTAGACTCATAAGTGTCTACTGAAGGGGTAATCTGTCATCTGCCTTTATTGTATCTTTGGTTTCCTAATGAATATGATTAATCAAAGAGATTTTCAGGTTTTTATTTGATTTTCCAGAGTCAGTATGTCTAATTCATAGAATCCTTAAATAATCTATATAAACTTTGACACATTCCTGTCAGCTTCACAGCACAGGCTGTCCTCGGTGAGGTGGCAGATGGGAGTCGCTCTCCTGAAGATCAATGTATTTGTGTAAATATATAAGGTCACATGAACCCAATCCGCTCTTTCACTGAGTCAAGCTATTGATGCTGAGTACATGCTAAGTAATATTCACCCATTTAGGCACAAAGAATTTGGCTGTTATTATGGGAGATGAGCTTCTGTTCTTAGAAATACACTCTTTATGAGAAAAACACAGATGAACTGATGATGAACAAGATGACAATATACTTAGCATTGCCAGATGTAGAAAAGTGTCGTATAAAATCAAAAGGTTAGTGATTTCAGGTGGGGCACAACTTCTGACAAGTTGTTCACAAGTGGTTCCCAGATGGATGAGCATTTTTAAGACTGTAGATGATCTGATCATGTAAATATGTGAAATGGAAGGGTATAGAAAGGGGCACAGGAAATAGCAAGCCTTATGAAAATACCCTATCTACTGTATTTAATGAATAGAAAGGTCAGCAGGCTGAAGCAGAGTTAGTAAGGAAAGAGTCAGAGAAAACATAACAGTCTCTAGAAAGGTCATTTAAATCTTTGGATACAACATTAAGGGGCTTGAGTTTTTTTATTCTGAGTGCTATGGTAAGCCACAGGAATGGGCTTTTTTAATTGGGTGTGACAGAAACTGTTCTAGGATTGGTTTTAACAAAATTTTTCTAGCAGTTAACAAAGATTTCCTCCTTGACAAAGCCTAATCTGACTCGTCTGAGCCCTCTTTTTTCTCACTTACTCTTTAAACTTACAAACAATTACTAAATGTATTTCATCCGTAGCCAATCATTCTCCTTCCCCAAGACACACACACACACACACACACAAAAATGTATCCCTAGAATGATAATTCCAATACAAGTAAGTTTCTTCTGGTAAATAGAATACCCTAATCAAACAATGTGTTCCAGTTCAAACTTTTAACTTAAGCCTTTGTCCTCACCGCTAGAGAAAGCATAGTAGCATAATTTCAAAATAAACCTAGTCACATTAGTAATGTCACTCTGCATTTAGAAGATCTCAGCTTTTCTGATACCCAATTCTTCTACAGCAATCTTCACTGCCATTCTCCCTTCTAACGGCCAAGTTCAATTTATAAACAAACTGGAAAAAACCCACATAAACATTTCTTTAGATGCTGAAAAAGCGTTTGAAAAAGTACAACATCCCTTCATGATAAAGGTCTTGGAGAGAGCAGGGAGGCAAGGAACATAGCTAAACATAATAAAGGTAATATACAGCAAGCCAACAGCCAACATCAAACTAAATGGAGAGAAACTCATATCAATTCCATTAAATCAGTAACAAGACAAGGGTGTCCACTCTCTCCATACCTTTTCAACATAGTTCTTGAAGTTCTAGCTAAAGCAGTAAGACAACGAAAGGAGATCAAGTGGATACAAATTGTAAAAGAAAAAGTCAAACTCCATTATTTGCTGATGATATGATAGTTTACATAAGCGACCCCCAAAATTCTACCAATGAACTTCTACAACTCATAAACACTTTCAGTAATGTAACAAGATACAAGATTAACTCGAAAATAATGGTAGCCCTCCTTTACTGTTTGATTATAAATGGGCTGAGAAAGAAATCAGAGAAGCATCACCCTTCACAATACCCTCAAATAGCATAAAATATCTCGGGACAAGTCTAACCAAATAAGTAGGAGACCTGGATGACAAAAACTTTAAATCATTGAAGAAGAAATTGAAGAAGAAATCAGAAAATGGAAAGATCTCCCATGCTCTTGGATAGGTAGAATTAGCTCAGTAAAAATGGCAATATTACCAAAAGCAATCTACAGATTCAATGCAATCCCCCTCAAAATCCTAGCAAAATTAACTCATCACAGACCTTAAAAGAACAATACTCATCTTCATACTGAAAAGCAAAAATCCCAAAATAACAAAAAAAAATCCTGTACAATAAAGGAACTTCTGTCGGCATCATTATCACTGACTTCAAACTCTACTACAGAGCTACAGTAATAAAAACAGCATGGTATTGGCATAAAAACAGACAGGAGGATCAACGGAACTGAATCAAAGACCCAAATATTAATTCACACACCTATGAACACCTGACTTTTGGTAAAGAAGAAAAAATATAAAATGGAAAAAAAGAAAGCATACTTAACAAAAGGTGCTGGCATAACTGGATATCAACCTGTAGAAGAATGAAAATAGACCCATATCTATCACCATGCACAAAACTCAAGTCCATATAGATCAAAGACCTCAACATAAAGCCAGCCACACTGAACCAAGAGAAGGTGGGAAGTACACTTGAACACTTTGGCACAGGAGACCACTGAATAAATATAAACCCAGTAGCACAGACACTGAAACAATGAATAAATGGGACCTCCTGAAACTTAGAATCTTCTGTAAAGCAAAGGACACGGTCAACAAGGCCAAATGGAAAGCTCGGCATTCTCATGTGGTTTCTGGGGCTCCACACTCATACACACTGAATCGTCCCCTTAATTACTTTAGCTAGTGTTAGCCTTCAGTTTTCTTTCGTATGGCTAAATGGAGAAAATAATTGTAAAGGAGTATTATAGTTAATCTTGGCTGCCAACTTGGTTATATCTGGAATCAACTCAAACTCAAGCAGCTAGGGTTGCCCCTTTAGTTTCCTTCACAGCATGATTTTAGGTAGGTCACAACTCTAGTTGTAGTTCACCAGAAAGGAGACTGGAGAAGAAAACTTTGCCTTTGCTTGCTTACCGTTTACCCTCATTGGCCACTTCAACCATCCTGTTGCTGAGACATGTATGTGATGGTATTAAGACCTCCATCTTTAGTATTTCAATATAGCCTTGGAAACATCAGATATCTAGGAATCCTTTGTTACTCCTGTACTAGATTGGGACTAGTGAGGCAGTTAATCTCGTTGGCTAAGTAACTAACAGTTGTCTTTCTATCAGAGGATAGCCATTGCTGATATACCTGGACCATAGCCTATAAGCTACCCCAATATCTCCTTTTAGTATTTGTATATGTGTGTCTGTGTGTGTGAATTTTAATATGATGTGAATTTTAATATATATATATGTATATCTTCATGCATTCTTACAGTTCTGTTCCTTTAAAGAATTATGACTAATACAGGGAATTAATACTGAAATAGACAAATCAAGAAGCTAATGAGAGAGTCTAATATTGTTAATCATTGGAGTAATAGCAGTATTTGCTATTGTGGAACAAGGTAGCAAAGTAGTAATAAATGGGCACATTCTAATATATTTACAACTTGTTGACAAGTTGATTAAGAGTTTTACTAATTTTCTTATTTGTTTTTTATCAAATATTTTATTAATTTTTTGAGAACATCAAAAAATGAATTTTGAACATATTACCCCCTCCTGCAACTGCTCCCATTAAGCACCCTCTCCAGACTTTGCCATTCCTCCCTATCCAACTTAGAGGTTGCTTCTTTTGATTGCTTTTATTGTTTCTCATCCAGTTAAGTTCATGTTGCCTGGCTAGTATAGGGAATGGAGCCTGTCCTGGTATGTGGTCAGCCTACCAACGGTCTCACCATGAAGGAAAATGGACTCTCTCTCTCCCTCCTAGTATCATGAAAGGACTTTCATTGTTTGTAGAATTTTTATATCAGTTGGATAGCATTTTTAATCCCTAAAATGTACATAAAAAGATGCATGGTTCTAAAGAATGCAGTTTGTTGAGTTTGGATAGCATACTCCAAAGTCTTAAGAACATACAGTATTCTTCCATCATTCTTAAATGTTCCATTGGGTCTCTTCCTCTCTCAGACTCTCCAGCCAATTATAACAACTCTGAAAACAATGACTCTACTTCTTTTCTCCATAGAATAGTTTAACTAATCCTGAAAGGTCTTATAAATTGACTCACTTGGTGCATGTATGTATGTATATGTGTGTGTGTGTGTGTGTGTGTGTAATCTTTGAAATTCATTTTGAGTTTACAATACATATTTTGTTTTATTAAAAAGTTTCATGTACTGACATGAGTGATTCCTCCCAATCCCTATTCATATGGTGAAACTGTAATAAGCATTGTGATATTAAGAGGTTGGAACTTTGAGACAATTGAGTTTAGATAAAGTCAGGAAGGTTGGTGGTCCTAGTAAAGGCATTAGCACTCCCTTAAGAAAAAAGAGGAGATGCAATTCTTTTAACTTTCTGTTGCATAAAAATAAAGTAAAATGCAAGTGTTCTCACTAGAACTCAGCCATGGTGGCATAATGATAATGTACTCCTTAACTGAACATGAGGAAAAATAACCTCTCTTAGTTAAGAAACAGTCTATGATATTTTTGTTGCATAGCCTGAAATAACAAAGACAGAATATAATCTTCTGTGTATACTGAACAGTGTATTTTTTGAGTTGACCATACACGAGTTGTTTCCTGTTTGAGACTGTTACTAATAATGGCATTATGAGCACATGAAGTTTACTTTTATAGCTACATAAGGAAAGAATTTGGAGGTTACAGGATGAGAATATGTCTAACAGTATCAGAACCTTCCAGAATCATTACCCAGCAACGGTTTGTACTATTTGCCACTTCCAGCAGGACAACAGAGTTTAAGTTTTTCCACAAACATGAATCTGGGGCGTTGTCAGGACCGCAGTAACCATTCTTTGCAGAGGAGGAGTATCTGGTTGATTGTGGCTTTGTTCTGCAGTTGTGTGAAGACTGTTGGCAGTAAGCCTTTTTTATGTGTTTGAGCCATCTTCATTGTTCATTTGAATAGCTTCTTATTGTTTCTGTTTTTGCTATCCCTTAATTGTCTCTGTGTTTGACTGTTTTCTTTTAACTACTGAATTTATGTATTATATGTATAATATTTATAACATATTTAATATATTATGTAGTAAGGAGTAGAGGGCTGTGTTCCCAGTACCCGTCTAGCTTATACCCAAAATAATTACACAGAAATTGTATTCATTTAAACTCTGCCTGTCCCAATAGTTCTAGCCTCTTATTGGCTAACTCTTACATCTTGATTCAACCCATTTTTAATAGTCTGTATGTCACTACGAGGTCGTGGTCTTACCGGGAAAGATTCAGCATGTCTGACTCTCTCAACTCCATGGCAGCTCTCTCTGACTCTGCCTTCTCTCTCCCAGAATTCTCTTCTGTCTACTCCCCCACCTGATTTCTGCCCTATCAAAAGGCCAAGGCAGTTTTCTTTATTCACCAATGAAAGCAACACAAAATACAGAAGACCCTCCTACACCATTTTCCCTTTTTTTGTTTAAACAAAAAAGAAAGGCTTTCACTTTAACATAGTAAAATTACATATAACAAAACAGTTATCAAACAAGAATTATAGTTACAATATTTATATCTATTTTATCTTTTATTACAACAAAGGAAAACTATCACTATAACTATCCATTCTTCAAGACTCCAGAAGGATAAAATATTACCTAAGTAAACAAGAAATAAGCAACTTTCAACTCTAGAAATGACAGAGACATCTCACTGCCTGGACAGTCACCCAAAGTTCCTCTGTACCATTGGGGCATCCATCTTCAGCCTACAGGCCCACAGTATTCAGCAGACATTTCCATGTAGCAAGAAATTTTACAGACAGTTTAGTCATTTTCTTCTGTGTCCTGCAGAATGTCTTGCATACTCTTTTATGAAGCAGGAACCCTGAAGGATCATCTCACCTTTAGGCAAGTTTAGCAGTCCTCTTTCTGTGGGTCCTTTGTGTCCATTTAAGCAGTCCAAGCAAGAGCAGTTTCTTGCCCAAATGGCTAGCAAACTCAATAAGGAGCCTCTTCGATGCCCATCTTCCTCAGGAAGTAGCTTGGTGCTGCCAGGAGCAGACATGTCTCATTGTCATGAAAAGCCCTAAATTATTAAAACATTAAATGCCATATTCTATAGTCTTTGAAAGATATGAAGATTGCCTATCTGAAATATATTTATGCACATCTAGAAAATCTAGCTAACATGACTGCAAACTTGATTATATCAATGATTATGCATTAACAACCTATATTTCCTAATCATACATTACATTTTTAAATGAACTACACAATCACAATACCTTAATCAAGATCAGAAATACACATATATATAACAAAATTGACCTTAAACTTGTATCAATAAATCAAAATTTATACCAGTGCAAATTATTCATATCTATATCATATCCCCCTTTAAATGTAAAAGAACATTTATAAACAATATTTGGGAATATGGGCACAGTTTTTTCTCTCCAAACTTCTTCATGCTGTATGGGGGCACTGTCAATCAGGTCTTTCATGGTGTATCCTGTGTGCTAGGTACATCTCAGTTGGCAGTTGAGTGAAGTAATTTTCTGAAGGTGTTCACGGTGAGCTTTCAAGAGGCTGGGGTCTATCATACCATATTGGTCTAGAATCAATCCACAGCGTCTCATCCTCTGTGAAAACAAAAGAAGAACTTCTTTTCCAAAGCACCATATCCTTAGACCAGAATTCTGAAGTAATAATACCTTTATAATATCCATGTTGGTTTACCTTGGCAGCCTATATAATGAGAAGTCTCTCTGTCCTTAGCTCCTTCACAGTCAAAAAATTTAAATAAAACACAATAATATACAGAATCCATTAGTTATATATTATTCATGTATATACAAAACAAAAATATATTTATATATAATGATAATGTTATTAAAATTCAGTTGTCGTTTTATGTATATGTCAAAAAGCAAAATCATTATCTGTTCTAAGGTTATTCTTTTTGTTCTCAAGTTTATTTTAAATTTTCATTTAGGAAGAGGATCCATCTAAAATTAATTTTTGTCCTTCTTATGAAGTCTGATTATGTTTTATATTTTACACTTACATGAAATTTTTTCTCCATTATTTGTTAAAAACTCTTTCCTATCCCCACCTAACATATTCAGCTAAAGTCAACCAATCATAGCATTGGAAGCCTACTATTAAAGTCCCAGTTTCAATTTTAGTATATTTCACTGTGCATATCTGAGACTTTCAGCATGATGCTTTGGGATACATATTGACAGTACATATTTGCATCAGGGAAATGAGTTAAGATCCCCCAGAGTTACGTTTTAGTGACTCAAACAACTAAGATGAGATTAACAAAATTCACAACAAAATTTTACTAATCATAGTTCTTTCATTATTAAGTAGCTCTCCAGACTTGTTCATTCTACATATCAGTTACCATGGAACCACTCACTGATTTATGTTTTTACATGTAGGCCAATACAACAGTATGCACTGTAGAATCACAGTAAGTCTTAAAGCAGATATTGTAACTAAATTATTTTGTAGGGTTTGTCTTATTGTGAGTTCTTTCTACTCTAGTTCATGTACAACTAAATTCCCTGCTACCTTTCCAGGGGAGGTTGAAAATATCCTCCTTCTCTAAGCATAAAGATACACAATTTAACCCTCCTTTACCTCAGATGAGAGAAGAAGGAAAGAGAGAGAGAGAGAAAGAGAGAGAGAGAGAGAGAGAGAGAGAGAGAGAGAGAGAGAGAGAGAAAGTTTGAGTTTGGGTGGGATTGTTTGTCTAGTTTTGAGCATGCTTCAGCAGTTTTGAATTGATAGGCTCTAAAGTGAA
Organism: Ondatra zibethicus; assembly: GCA_004026605.1. Classification (NCBI taxonomy): domain Eukaryota; kingdom Metazoa; phylum Chordata; class Mammalia; order Rodentia; family Cricetidae; genus Ondatra; species Ondatra zibethicus. The sequence goes on along the minus strand of PVIU01032989.1, from coordinate 2,059 downwards.
GATGAAGAGTGAAAATTGAAATGTTGTGTTCAATTTTTAGTTTAAGCTTAAGCCTGTAAGGTAATTTCCAGGTAAAAGCCAGTCATTAAAGACTGTGGTGTCTCACTTACAGAAACAGAATGACCATCTGTTTTCTGCTTCCCTTCAGATGGTATGAAGTTTGAAACTCTGTAGAAGTAGAAAAAAGGTGGCAAACATGATTATTCTTATCACTCCAAACTCTACAGTATGCAGTAATCATAATTTTTAGAATAATATTGTAGCAAGCTTTTCCATGGAAAATCTTTCAAAACATAAAAATACATTAAAAAAATAACTTTCACATAAGCATCATATATTTTTAACATTTTATCTCTTCCTGGATAGTCTATTCTAGCATTAATTGAAAATCTAAATTCAGCTAATTAGTTCAATAAGAAGCATAAGGAACTCCTGTGGAGAACATTATAAAAGAACATTATATTTATTTATTCATTTACTTGCAGAGGTAGAGCTGAGTATGGCTGTTAGTAAGATAAGCTCATATTTGGCGAATATCTAAAATGGGAATAAAATAAGAATGATGAATTCACTTTAACTTTGGTCTCCTTCCAAATAGCTTGGTCTTCAATAACGAAATACTGAATTCCTTAAAGAATGCCATCATCTGCTTAGAATACAGCATGATGGAAACATCAATAAAATGAAGACATATATTTCTGGCTCAGATTGTGAGCATTTTAGAACTTTTTGAATGCACTGCAAGCCACGGGGAGTTAATATTCTGTAGCAACTGTGGCCGATATGAATAAAGAACTACCACAGAAAGTGTAAAAGCCTATAAAAAAGACTCCAAGATAAATATTTTCTGAACTTTGAAAAGGCTGCAATGGGTTTGGTGATTTCTCTTTCACCTTCTAAATCCAAATTTTATATCCATGAAACCATCAAAACAATATGATATCTTTGACATTCTACAGTTAAAGTTGGCTGAGAATAATGGAGCAGAAAGGAAGCAGAAAGGGGTTCTATTATAGATGACCACAAGCAGAACAGGAAGACTATCAGAATCTTTAAATTCCTGAGATTAAATTTAAGTAACATGTTTCTTGACCATTTCACCATCAATAAACCCACATCTTTTATTAGTGCTGCTGAGCTAAATGATGGAAGGAGGCTCTGGCTTAGCTTACCTTCTCACACTGGCTTTAAAGAAGAGTGAAATGGTGACAGGAAGAACAATAGAGGAACTGGATGGAACGAAATATAATATTTTACTAATTATTTTTTAAATATATTATTTATAGTGTTAATATGAATGTGATTTCTCAGAAAATTAGAAAACAACCTTCCTCAGACCCAATATTACCAATTTGGGTATATATCCAAAGGATGCTCAATCGTGCCACAAGGACATGTGCTCAACTATGTTCATAGCAGCATTGTTTGTCATGGCCAGAACCTGGAAACAACCTAAATGCCCCTCAACTGAAGAATGGGTAAGGAAAACGTGGTACATTCACACAATGAAGTACTACACAGCAGAAAAAATCATAACATCTTGAATTTTGCAGGCAAATGGATGGAGCTAGAAAACATTATTTTCAGTGAGGTAACATAGACACAGAAAGACAATTATCACATGTACTCACTCATAGATGGTTTTGAAACATAAAGCAAAAAAAGCCAACCTACAAATCACAATCCCAGAGAACTTAGACAACAATGAAAACACTAAGAGAGACTTACATAGATCTAATCTACATGGGAAGTAGAAAAAGTCAAGATCTCCTGAGTAAATTGGTAGCATGGGGACTTTGGGGGAGTGTTGAAGGAGGGAGGAAAGAGGCAGGGAGGAGAGCAGAAAAAAATGTTGAGTTCAATAAAAATCATAAAATTCAACACCCCTTTATGATAAAGGTCTTGGAGAGATTAGGGATACAAGGATCATATCTAAGTATAATAAAAGCAATATATAGCAAGCCGACAGCAAACATCAAATTAAATGGAGAGAAGCTCAAAGCCATTCCACTAAAATCAGGAACAAGGCAAGGCTGTCCACTGTCACCATACCTCTTTA
>PVIU01032987.1:0-12937 GCA_004026605.1 Ondatra zibethicus | reverse complement strand
GTATGTTGTGTGGTCATTTTCATTGAATTTTAGGAAGTCTTTAATTTCCCCTTTTATTTCTTCCTTGACCCATTGATGATTCAGATGAGCACTGTTTAATTTCCATGTGTTTGTGGGTTTTCTGGATTTGGTATTGCTGTTGACTTCTAGTTTTAAAGCATGGTGATCTGATAAGGTACATTGGGTTATTCCAATTTTTGTATTTGTTGAAGTTTGTTTTGTTACTGAGTATGTGGTCAATTTTTGAGAAGGTTCCATGAGGTGCTGAGAAGAATGTATATTCTTTTCTGTTTGGATGGAATATTCTATAGATGTCTGTTAAGTCCATTTGAGACATAACATCTTTTAGTTCTCTTATTTCTCTGTTCATTTTTTGTCTGATTGACCTGTCCAGTGGTGAGAGGGAGTGTTGAAGTCTCCCACTGTCAGTGTGTGGGGTTTAATATATGGTTTAAGCTTTCAAAGTGTTTCTTTGACATATGAAGGTGCCCTTGTATTTGGAGCATAGATGTTCAATATTGAAATTTCCTCTTGATGGATTTTCCCTGTGACTAATATGAAATGTCCTTCTTTGTCTCTTTTGACTGATTTTAACTTGAAGTCTATTTTGTTAGATATTAGGATAGCTCTCCTCAGCATGATGGAAAAAGAAAGAAAGAAAGAAAAAAGGATAGCTACACTTGCTTTTTTCTTAGGTCCATTTGATTGGTATATTTTTTCCCAACCTTTTACTTTGAGATGATGTCTGTCTTTGAGGTTGAGATGCGTTTCTTGTATGCAGAAGAGGGATGGGTTCTGTTTTTGTATCCAATCTGTTAACCTGTGCCTTTTTATGGGTGAGTTGAGTCCATTTACATTAAGGGATATTAATGACCAGTGGTTGCTCTCACTTGTTAATTTGGTTTTCCTCATTGGTGATGTTCTTGTGTGTGTGTTTTTTTTTCTTCTTTAGAATTTGCTGTAATTACATCATCAATTGTCTGTGGTTTTGTTGGTGTAGCCATCTTCCTTGTGTTGGAGTTTTCCTTCTAGTATTTTGTGTAGGGCTGGGTTTGTGGCTAGGTATTGGTGAAATCTAGATTTGTCATGGAATATCTTGTTTTGTCCTTCTATGGTGATCGAAACTTTTGTGGGGTATAGTAGCCTGGGCTGCCATCCGTGGTCTCTCAATGTCTACATAATGTTTGACCATGACCTTCTGCCTTTCATTGTCTCCTCTGAGAAGTCAGGTGTAATTCTCATAGGTCTACCTTTATATGTTACTTGTCCTTTTTCCTTTGCAGTTCTTAATATTCTTTCTTTACTCTGTATGTTTAGTGTTTTGATTATTATGTGGCGAGAGGACTTTTTTTTTTTTGATCCAGTCTATTTGGTGTTCTGTAAGCTTCTTGTATCTTCATAGGCATGTCTTTCTTTAGGTAGGGAAAGTTTTCTTCTATGATTTTGTTAAATATATTTTCTGTGCCTTTGAGTTGACTTTCTTCTCCTTCTTCTATACCTATTATTCTAAGATTTGACCTTTTTATGTTGTCCCATATTTCATGGATATTTTGGGTTAAGCTTTTGTTAGATTTAATGTTTTCTTTAACTGATGAGTCTATTTCCTCTATTTTATCTTCCACACTTGAGATTCTCTCTTCCATTTCTTATATTCTGTTGTTCGTACTTGCATTTGTGGTTCCTGTTCCTTTCCTCATGATTTCTGTTTCTATAATTCCTTCAGCTTGTGTTTTCTTTATTTTTTCTATCTCAGTTATCAAGACCTGAATAGTTTCTGTTATATGTTTGAGTTCTTTTTCTTGGTTTTCTTTAAGTGACTTGGTGATACCTTCCAAATTTTTGTTTGTTTTTTCTTCCATTTCTTTAAGGTAATTTCTCAATTCATCTTTAATTATTTCAGATATTCTCTTGTGGTTATTTTTTAGATCATTTTCTTCTGGGTCATCCATATTTGGTTGTTCAGGTCTTACTCTTGTAGGGTCTTTGGGTTTCACTGGTATTGTGTTGTTCTTTGTGGTGTAGCTTGTGATCTTACCTTTTCTACTCATCTTTTCCTCTAATAGGTGTGGTTGGTGGTGTCTGAGATTCTGTTGAATAATTTCCTAGGTGTCTGTAGATCAAAAGCTAAGATGGTTTTCCTAGTGGTACAGTCAGTGTCCCAGTTAGAGTTACTTCGTTGGTTATTCCTGTTCCTGGAGGTAGCTCAGTGTTCCCGTATTTTGATCTGCTCTCTTGGAGTTTGCTGTCTCAAGCCTACTTTGGTCTAGGCTGCTGGCTTTGATCTGTTTCTGTAAATCTTGGTCTGGATCTCCTCTTGTAGATGTCCCTGGCTTGGAGTTAGACCTGTTCTGGTGGAGATCACTGGATCTGGTCGCTGGGTCAATCCTGGTCCGCTCATATCCCAGGACCGGGTTGACTCCTATCTTCTGCTCCTGGTGGAGCACACAAACAGATATATATGCATTCCTATGTACATACATATACACACATGTATAATATTTAGGTACACACACGTATATACATTATATATGCATACAACAACAATTAATGAAAGAAGAGGCTATCAATTCAAAAGACAGCAAAGAGATATATTGGAGGATTTGGAGCAGAAAAGAGAAAATATAATTACATTATTATCTCAAAACATAAAAGCAGTAATATAAATTAAATTAAAAAGAAGTATTTGAGCTATTTTCTGTCTTCTTATTCCAATTTTCTCATTTGCATACTCTTTAAAACATGATCTCAACAACAAAAATTAGATTATAGACATAAAATAAATGTCAAGATTGAATTTTAAGTGTTCTGACAGCCAGGATGGAAAAGGTAAGATTAGCTACCCAGATCTCCATAAGAAAATAAAAATTTTAAGAATATGATATGTAGGGATTATAGAAAGACATGTAGAGGTTTGGATTTTTCAAGATTCCTTAATGGTATAATTAGCATATGTAAATTTAAATTTTAAGGTGATGGTTCAAATGAATAACCATGATATGATTACATTACAAAGTTAATGATTCTGGGTATGGTGGCACTGGCCTATAGCTTCAACGTCACCTTCAGATACCCAGGGAGTTTGAAGCCAGGTATATGAGACCCCGTCTCTCACAGACTAAAAGAATAATTAAAAGAATGTCAATGTGCAATGCAAAGCATACAGTTCTACACATTATGCGGAAAGCATTTCTCTGCAGATCTGAAAAATCTCAGCAGAACTAGGAACAATATTTTAAAACAAGACAGGGCTTTCTTAAATGGATATATTACAAAGATACGACAGAATATGACCTCCTCAAGTAACCCATATTTCATTGCAAATCCTTACTTCAGCCAAGAATCTATATTAATGAGAAGCAGTAATTCATTTTTCTGGTTTATTTGTGTATTCTGATAAGAATGCCAATTTTTAAACAGTTTTAATATCTCATTTGTTTTTTGGCATACGTGAAATAGTTGGTTTATTTTATTAGCAAAGCTTTCACCAGCTGATGCCACCCAACTAAGCTTTAAAGAACTCATGGGGGAAGTTTTATTAGAACCAAAATGTTGCCACCTCTATATTCTTTACAGATCATCCCTCCCCCAAAACAGCTCTTTCCCTTAGATACAATCCTTGCAGAAAAAAAAAGATAATCTAAATATTAGCTCATAGAAATTATCACAATGAATAATGATTAAAAATAACACTGTTGGGGACTGCCCTGGGATCTGAGGAGGAAGAATGGTTCATATATATACTATAGACTGAGCAGGACAAGGAGACCCACACACAAGCCTGACGTAGTCCACCCTGGACTCTGAGGAGAAAACATGGACTTTCTAGTGTCTTGTGGAGCCAGGCAGATGGACATTATTATAGTCGGCAAATATATGGTGTGGTATGGGAGAGAGAGAGAGAGAGAGAGAGAGAGAGAGAGAGAGAGAAATGGATGGTTCATGTCCTGTGGAGGCATAAATGAAGAGATGAAAGCAGTGAGCAACGGGCTGAAGTTGGGGGCTTGATTGTCACTCGGGGCTGTGGTGATGTCTGTTGCTGGGGCCCATGTCTGTCTGGGTTCATCGCCCCAATAAAGCAGTGGTCTGTATTGCTGTCTTTGCTCCTGATACCACCGAAGGGCAATCGGATAGGGCTGTACCGAGTTGTCCCTACCCCCTCACCAACTGCAATGCTAGGCAGAACTGGTTCTGCCCATCACTGGCCGAAGCAGTCAGGAGAGAGGATCCTACCCCACCTCACCTGAGTAACATATTGGAGTTGACCCTGTTGCAGGGGCAAGGGAGAGCTGGCCCTAAGGGCACAAGGGAAGCAGGTCGTGCCTGCCATGTGATATAGGAAAGATGCCTCCCTCAAACCTCACCACCTGCAATAGGTGGGATACCTGATCCCACCCCTCCCGCATCAACTGCAGCACTCAAGAAATAAGCCCTGTGCCTCACCTGGGAACCATAGTAGAGCTGATCCTATAAACAGGGGTTTGTGTGAGCCAGAACTAAGGGCATGAGAGTGGCATAGGCGGTGCCGCCTCTCTCATCTGCTGGGTAGTAATGGGGGTAACGAAAAGATGCCCACTAGCTACAGCTGGTGAAGGAGCTGACCTTCCCCTTTACCAGCTGCAACACACGGGGTAGCCAATCCTGTACTGTCTAGGCCACACAGTACAACTGACCCTGTTGACAGGAGGCGGCACTGAGCAGGCCCGAGAATGCTAACTGTGAGAGATCTGACCCCATTCCTAATCTGCCATATGACAGCATGGGTGGGGGAGAGACGCCCTCCCACCCAGCCTCTCTATGCCTGAGATGAGTGGGCGAGCTGGCCCTGAAGTCATAAATGTAGGAGAGCCGCTTCTGTCCTTCACCAGCTGCAAGGCTCCAGAGATTGGCCCTTGAACCTTGCCTGGCCAAGACACTAGAGCTGTCACTGAAGAGGCTGGCATGGGAGAGCCAACCCTGAGGACATGAAAGCAGGAGAACAGGCCCCACCGTTGTTCATTGCTGCAAGGGGTGAACTAGCCAGGGCAATGCTGGAGAGCTCACCCTGGTGGTAAGGACAGGGGAGAGCTGGAGGATGACATGCAACTACCCAGGCCGAGAACCAGGGTTATGAGTTGCCCCCCCCAACATCCACCCCATATACGGTGATAGTCTATGGGTGTAGATTCTGATAGTACTAGATGATACAATCGCACAGCAAACTAGCTTAATGTCTGGCTTTTACATTCCTTCAGCTCCCTCTTTTGCATTGTTCCCTGAGCCTTAGAAACAGTAGCTGTTTTGTTACATTCGCATCCATAAAATTCAGTGTGAGGGTGTGTGCATGTGCACAGGCGCAGGTGCACAGAAGGAAGTCAAAAGCCAGCTGTCCCCTTGAAAGCCAGCATGTGAATGATAGCGCCCAAGTGGTTTCTCTCCCGCCACTTTGGGAATGGGTGACCCAGCCTCTACCTCTGCTCCCAGCCATCTCACTGGCACCACGTCCATACTCTGTAAAGTTCTGCAGTGCAGCAATAAGAATACTGCTCCCTCCAGTCATCACGGGGGACACCTAGCCATGCTTCATAAATACGTGCCCTGCAGTCCTTTGAACTGTTGGCCATAGATCTGAGAATTCTCCAATATGTGGATTTCACTACCTGCTTATTGCATCTTTAATCAAAATGTCTAATAGGAATCTTTTTTGACTGAGGGCATGTTTGTATTTGTTCACTGTCCCTGTCTCTTCTTCTAGTCTTTTTTATTTCTCTCTAACAACCTTTGCAGAAAAAATGAACACTATGAAACGAAGTCTTATTTGAGGTAATTGAGACAATATATCTACCCATATTTCAATGCCTCTTGCCCAGGGTAAGATAATTCTTGTGCTAAAGCAGAGAGCAGCCTTTTGCCTTTAGCTTGTTTGCATGTTGCCATTCACATTCATGAGACTGACAGGACTCTAGTGTTTGGGATTTAGGGAGCTACTCCAGAACATTCTTTGCTACTGCTCCTAGAAAAGTGTCAATAGTCATAACAAATGATCAGGAACGCTTGTCCCCTCTTTTCTCTGTTTTCTTTCTGCTTATCTAAGGATTAAAATTTCCTTAAAGTCGATGGTTACTCCTAAAAAATGGAATCTAGGACTGTTTTCAAATAATATAAATTACAGAGAATAAAGCAGTTTATTTTGTTATGCTGACAACATCTTTCCTATGATACAGTTTTGACTCAACAAGGTATCAGAAATTGAACGAACTTTTTCCAGAACAGACCTAAACACTGTTCATTGGAAAACTCCTCAGCTTTTAGAGAGAAGAATCAGCTTTTAGCCATTCAATATTCACCTTTGATATGAAAGACTTCTATCAAATGTTCTGTATCAAAAAGCTTAATCTGGAAAGTTTGGAAATGGCCTAGCCAGTGGACTAATCCATAATATATTTATGAACTGATATTATTGTTGGTGGGTTGTAGAGTTAGGTGGTTGAGCCTGCTAGGAAGAAACTGACCACAGACCCCGCAGAAGGGAAGATCTTGTGTCAATTTCCATCTTCTCTATGCTTCTCAGGTACCATGGGATTCGTAGAATTATTTCATCAGGACGCCTCTGTCATAATGTTGTGCTGCACCTCAGGCCAAAGGAAATGAAGCCGGATAACTGTGGATACACATCTCTGAAGCTGTGAACCAAAATTAGTATTTTCTTCTTTAAATTGTTTCTCAGGCAATTTGTTGTGTCATTAAAAATCCAATACAACCCATGGTAAAAACAAATCTCAGATTAAGATAGAATGCAAAGAAGAACAGGGTTTAGTGAGATATTAGTAAGAAAGCATTTAGTACAAACATTTTCATAATTTTATAAATCTACCTTAACCCTACCCAGCTTCAACTTAACCACTGCCTCGTACAATATAGGACAGAAATGTTACAGTTCCTATTTGGGGTCCAGTATGACACATGGGAAGCAGTGGCAGGATTTTGATCACTGGCGGGTGGGTGTGCCACTTGTATTGCCTTTCAGAACCCAGAACTTCATTCTCTATTGGTTTTCTCTCTCTCTACTATGCTATTTATAAGATATTTCATGCCAAAAGAAAACTCTTGAATCTTCTATTTTGGAACTACATAAAGTTTCTATCTCTTCAGCTTCCACATATCCAGAATAGATTCCATATCCAGATATGGAAACTCATAAACTTGAGCATGAAGTATATTTACAAATCTAACAATCATAGTTTATAAAAAAGGAAATGTAAAAGATGGATACCGAGGATTCACTTCAAATTTGTTTATTCCCTTCCCAAACACATATTAACTATTTTATCAACAGTAAAAAAATTATGAAGATGCTGGATCAGGAGACTGGTCAGGTCTTATTTCCTGAAATGTGCAGTGGGTAGATACGAGCTCTGTTCAAGGAGTAATTAGTGCTTTGTACAGCATTTGTCTACTAAAGACCTGGGGGAAACGCAAGTCTGTGTGTACCCAGAAATAGCTATTGCCTCTGACATCAGAAAACTTAAAATGTCATTTAATTGATACTGTTGGATCTACAACTTACAGGTTAAATAAAAGTTTACACAGTTAAAACCATAAAAGTAAACACTTGCAAAGTGACTCATAAAAGCTGTTTTCACTAATACTCAGATGTAAAACTTGGACACTCCCACACACACTCCTCTCTTCCTTCCTTCCTTCCTTCCTTCCTTCCTTCCTTCCTTCCTTCCTTCCTTCCTTCCATTGAGACATAGCCCCTTATGTAGCCCTGGCTAGCTTGGAATTTAGTATTTAGACTAGGTTCGCCCTGAACTCACATAAGATCTACCTGGTTCTGCCTTCCTAGTGCTGGAGTGTCGTAGCATAGGTGGAGGCAGGTAGATCTGGGCCAACCCAGCCTGCTCTACAGAGCCAGTTGAAGGCAAGCAGAGAGATAGAGATCTGGTTTCACCAAGCTCACAGAAACTCATGAACTCTGAACCAACAGCTGTGGGGCCTCCACGGGACCAAACTAGGTCCTCCATTATGTGGGAGACAGTTGTGAAGCTTGGATTACCCAAGGGCCCTTTGGAGTACGGCCAGGATTTATCCCTGGTGCATGAGCTAATTTGTTGAAGTCCATTCCCTATGGTGAGATGCTATGCTCAGCCTTAACACAGGGGGAGGGACTTGGTCCTGCCCCAATTTAAAGTGCCAGACTTTGTCAACTCCCCATGGGAAAACGGCTTACCTGTTAGGAGGAGTGGATGGGGGTAGCCTGGGTGAGAACTTTGGTTGGAATGTAAATTGAAATTAAAAAAAAAAAAAAAGACCGCTTTCCTCTAGAAAGGGAGGCCATGACAGTCAAAAGAAATACAACAAGCAGTGTGGAAATGAACACAATGCTGACCTGGCAGTAAAAGAACAGCCAGCATCTACAGAACGGATGGACCTGTACCCACTCCTACAATATTTGCAAACCCAATTCTAGATAACATTAAAAAAAAATCATTCATGGGCTAGAGACATGGCTCAGAGGTTAAGAGCACTGGCTGCTCTTCCAGAGGTCCTGAGTTCAAGTCCCAGCAACCACATGGTGGTTCACAACCATCTGTAATGGGGTCTGGTGCCCTCTTCTGGCCTGCAGGCATACATGCAGGCAGAACAGTATATACATAATGAATGAATAAATACATTTAAAAAAATCATTCATTATGATCCAGTTGGATTCATTCTAGAAATGTGGGGGTAATTCAACACACAAGAATCAATATATGGAATTCATCACAAAATGGATTAAAAGTGTAGCTATCTTGGCTTTGTTGGAGCCCACTAGGCAAAAGCTACTTTACCTGAGGCCAAAGAAAGTTCTCTCTGTGTCTTCTGTAAGCGCTCAAACAATTACATTCTATTCTCCCCTTCCTTTAATAAATATTAACCCTACCTGGGCCTTTAGAACACTGGGGTCTTGGAGGGGTTCACTGACCCCCATGAAGCCAGGTTATGAAGATAGGAGAAATAATTAGGTCCCTACTGGGAATCACGCCTCCACAAGTTCTCCATCAAGCAGATGCCCACAACATCCCCTAGGTAGCACCAAAGAGCCTGCTCACTTTTTTGAGTCCTTGTTGTGAAAATGCACCATGACCTCGGCGGTTTTTTAAATTTAACTTCTTTATTGATTCTTTGGGAGTTTCACATCATACACCCCAATTCCACTTACCTCCAGGTCCCCCCATAACCTCTCATTACTCCTGCAGTGTCCCCCCAGCAAAAGAAAATTAAAAATCAAATCAAAACAAAACAAAGCAAGCAAATAAACAAAAACAAAACAAAAAGAAAAAAGAAAACCTCTTCACTTCTCCTTCTTTCCTGCCTCTCCAACACCTCTTCATTTGTCCTGATGGCATTGGTAGCCTCCGTGTATGTGATAAAGCACACCCTTTGCCCAATCAGCTTGACTAGCAGATGTTCATCGCAATGAGTCACTGGTTCAAGGCCTCTGGTTTCTGGTACACCATCATTGGGTCCTCACCAGAACTCCTCTGGGATATCCCATGGCTCTGAGCTAATCAGAACTCCTCTGGAATATCCCACAGCTGCCCCGAGTCATGGAGATCCTGCTGGTATTGTTCCACAGGACCAGTCCTTCCACAAACTCCAGCAGGTCCTAGATGGGGATAGATGTTAGGGTGGGCCAACCCAAGGCCCAGCTGTGAGCCTAGGTGGTAGCTGAGCTGGACAGTACCGGCCACTGGGGCCACCCACCTCAGAGTCAGCTTCCCTATGCCCATGCCCTCAGGGTTCCTGTGGTGAAGGTGGAGTCATCTCTCCAGAGCACAGGGTCCAGCTCTCCCATGAGTGTCAGAGCCAGCTCTCTCGCTGCAGTGTACAGCAAGAGGCAAGGCCAGCTTTCTCTGGACCAGTGAAAGGCCAGGCTGACTAAGCCTGGCCCTCTGATTGCATCTAGCATGGTTCCTATGGACCCCTGAGGTGGTGTGGGCCACAGATTTCAACACAGACCCAAGCTGCAGCTGGACCACAGACCCAGACATGGCCTTCGGGAGCAGCTTGGGCCTGCATGACATCCTGGCTCAGGGTGGAAGCACTGGCCACTGAGGTTGGGATGGTTCTGGTGGCAGCATGGCCCTCAGATACCACCAAGGCCTCAGATTTTGGCCCCAACCCTAGGCTTCTATGTGACCTTTGGTGGCAATATGGCACTCAGACTTCTGCACAGACCCCAGCCACAGCAGGACCACAGACCCAGACATGGTCTTTGGTAACAACCAAGTTTGGATGCTACCACTGCCCCGGGTAGCAGTACAGACCTATCAGATCAGCACAGGCCCCACCCAGCAGGAGTGGGACCCTCAAACACCAACATGGCCCCAGACCTCAGCATCTGCATGGCCTTTGAGGGTAACAGGAGCCTTAGACATCAACACAGACCCTGGTTGGAATACAGCCATGGACCCAGACATAGACCCCAGAGGCAACCCTGGCCCAGATGTCACCATGGAACTCAGGTCATCTGTATGACCCTTGTTGCAATATGGCCCTTGGGCACCAGCATGGTTCCAGGTGGCTGATCGGACCCTGAACAACGACATGGCATTTGGTTGCAATAGGAGCCATGGAGATCAACTCAGACCCAAGCTGCTGTAGGACCAGGGACCTAGATGTGGCGGCCTTTGGCAGCAATCCAGGCCAGACATCACCATGGCTCTGGGTGGCAAGCAGGCCCCCAACACCAGCCTACTCCTTAACACCTTCATTTCTTCCTTTCTCCCTATTTCCACAGCACATGAACCATTCTGCTTCTCTTTCTCTCCCATTTCTTCACCACATATTTGGTCATCATAATGAGGGGGGGTGGGCACATGGATGTCTTCCTGCTGACCAGAGCCTTGAGGACCATGGCTGGTCTGTGGATGACTAGGCCCCACCTGAGCAGAGCTGCATGGGGGGAGGGAGGTACCTCTGCAACTCATATAAAGGAAAACATTTCATTGGAGCTGGCTTACACTTCAGAGGTATAGTCCATTATTGTCATGGTTGGAAGCATGGTGGCATGTAGTGATATTTTGTTTGTATTTTAACAAATAAAGCTTGCCTGAAGATCAGAGCACAGAGATAATTCACTAGAAGTCAGGGAGTGGTGGCACACACCTTTAATCCCAGGACTCCCTCCAAGACAGTGACAAAGGGATCTTTGATAGTTCAAAGCCACCCTGGGCTACACGAGATCGAATCTGTCTAAGAGAGAAGCAGCTCTCACAAGGGTTATCCCAGCCATTGGGATCCCACACCTTTAATCCCAGCACTAGTGGGGTGGAGACAGGAGTGATATGGCTGGACCGAGAGAGGAATATAAGGCAGGAGGAGACAGAAACTCATTGCATCTGAAGTTTGCCCCTGCAGTCTGAGGAGACAGTCTGAAGGCAGGATCACCCCTTTGGTCTGAGCATTGGTAGAGGAGGTAAAAGTGTGGCTGACCACACTGCTTCTCTGATCCCTCAGCTTTCACCCCCTAATATCTGAATCTGGGTTTTATTTATTAAGAACAATTAGATCGTGCTACAGCAGTATATAGGCAGATATGGTGCTGGGGAGGTAGCTGAGAGTTCTACATCTGGGTCTGTAGGCAGCAGGAAGACAGATACACTGGGCCTGGGTTGAGCATTTGAAGCCTCATGACCCACCCCCAGTGATACACTTCCTCCAACAAGACCACACCTCCTAATAGTGCCACTCCATATGAGCCTATGGGGGCCATTTTCATTTAAACCACCACAGTCCCAGCTCAGAAAAGAGTAATTTTGCCATCTTCTTCTATGTCTTTCTGGTTCCAGTCAAGGTTAGAAATGCATTCCTGTACACTTGGACTTTGTCGCTCATTATCTGTAACTTTTGCATGTCCTTCTTCCACATGGCTGCTCTGTGACCTCCCTTGCAACAGTAATGGTTTTCTTCTATCCTCTTCACCACCTCTTGCTGGCGTCTCCTAATGCATCCAGCTAGCCTGTCTTGTTTTTCTCACAACACTTAAATAAAATGAATAAAATTGATCATGAGCTTCTTTCAAGCCTTTTGCTAGATTATTTTGTTCATGAGACTAAAAACTCAAAAAATAAACCCTGATATTCCCAGTAAGGCCATCCAAGCATGAGGCTAACCAAGCCATGATTTATGTCAAAAAGGAGTCCTCGATATATCGCCATAATTTATTGACCAAGTAAATCTCTGTACATGACAAAAAAATTCTCTACCTTCATATGTCATTTTTATGAGTAGCCCCCTTGTTATTGTATTATTAAAACTGCATGATTTGAAATTTTATTTTATGTTTACTTGTGTATGTGTGCTTATGTGAGTTTTACATGCAGTTATTGTGTGCAGGATCATATGGAGGCCTGAAGAGCATATCTGATCCCCGGAACTGGAGTTACAGGTGGTTGTGAGCCACCATTGGGTGCTAAGGGCCAAACCAGGATCTTAAGACAAGGATATGCTTTAACTACTGAACCATCTCTCTAGCTCCAGGGCTTTACTGAGGATGAGAGAGCTTCAGCTTATATTTTTGTTATCACATGCTAATTATACAAAGTGAGGATGTTCTTTGTGATAAACCCATGCAAGTGTATAATGAAATTTAACTATGTCCAGTTATGCCAGCACAACATGTAGAAAAATGAAAATAGACCGATATCTATCACCATGTACAAAACTCCAGTCCAAATGGATCAAAGACCTCAACATAAAGCCAGCCACACTGACCCTTATAGAAGAGAAAGTGGGAAGTACACTTGAACACATTGGCACAGGGAACCACTTCCTAAATAGAACCCCAGCAGCACAGACACTGAGAGAAACAATTAATAAATGGGACCTCCTGAAACTGAAAAGCTTCTGTAAAGCAAAGGACATGGTCAACAAGACAAAACGACAGCCTACAGAATGGGAAAAGATCTTCACT
>PVIU01032986.1:0-12936 GCA_004026605.1 Ondatra zibethicus | reverse complement strand
GGAAGGGAAGGGAAGGGAAGGGAAGGAAAGGAAAGGAAAGGAACGGAACTGAGAAAGCTAGCTCAGAGAGTAAAGCGCTTACCATGCCACGGCACATGTATACCCGAACTCATACACTCAGACACATGAATGTATAGGGGGGCATGCATAAACCGTAATTGTCATTAGAACAACATTTTCAGCTGTGCGGTGATGCCCTCAAGAATGGATCAACGTCTTTATTAGTTACTTTTTCATCACTGTCACATATCCTGACAGGAACAATATAAGTGGAGATGGATCTGTTCTGGTTCACGATTGGGCGGGAGGTCAGTTCATGGTGACAGGGGAGGATGGAGACAGCTGCAGTCTCACCGCTGGTGATGGGAGCTCATGGCACAACTTGTGCACATCTTGGTGGATCAGGAAGCAGGTGTGAGACAGGAAGTAGGGCAGGGCTACAACCCTCAAGGCCCACCCCCAAGGCCTATGTGCACAAACCAAGACCCATGTCCCAAAGGTTCTACAGCTTCCCCCAAACATTAGCACCAGCTGGGGACCAAGTGTCCAAACACAGGAGCCTGTGGAGAGCATATCAAACTCAAACCATAAATTGCCACCAAGGGTTACTGAGAAGGGTTTCTCCCCTTCCTTCCACTCTTCCACCATGCAAGAGGCAGTGCCCTTTGAAGACACAATCTTTGAGGCTCCCTCTCAGAAGCAGAGGCCGCTCTCTTGCCAGACATAGGTTTAGCAGTGTCTTGACATTGGACTGCCCAGCCTCCAGAACTGTGAGCTGCCAATAATCCCTTTTCTTTACCAGCTGCCCAGACTGGAGTATCCTATTAGAAAAACACGGAACAGATTCAGATGGAGAGTAAGATACCAGACACAGTCAAGACCTGCTCAGGTAGGAACACAGACCTTGAGGCCTGAATGAAGGCGCCCTGGAGGTTGTAGTTACCTCAGCTCTCTTCCTGTTATGACAGTTAAATATGACCACTTCCGTCATCCTTTCTTTTCTAAGACGGGGTGAGATTTGCTATTACAAACTGTTTAAATTGCTCTACCTGATACAGAACGGGCCCAGTTCGTGAGTGGTTGGGCACATATGGAGCTCAATCAGTAGAGTGCTTGCCTAACATGCAACAGGCACCCAAAAATCAATCCCAAGCACTGAGCACATAGAGTGTAGCGGTGCACACCTGAAACCCCAGCACCTCCAAGGTCATCCTCGAGCAAATAGCAAGGAGAATCCCTGGGTTCATTCCAGAGATCCCCAAAACAGAGCAATCATTCTAGGTAAGCTTCGAGAACTCCTCAGCCCTCCCTCCCCTCCTTGGCTCTGGCACCTGAATCAAGATACCATAGAGAGTCAGACTTCTCCACGCGTGGCTCATCACACACTCCTTCCTCTGTGCCCCTTCTTATAAGGACACAGCCAAGGCCAGCCAGCTGTGTTGAGCTAGGGCCCAAGCTAATGATCTCATTTGAGTCTGATGACCTCTATAATGACCCTGCCTCCAAATAAGGTGACATTTGGAGGCCCTAGAGTTAGAAGAGATTGAAGTGGGCATAGTTTAGCCCATGACAAAGAGCACATCTGTGGTTATAACAAGAGAACTCATCGTCACAGTGAGGAAATTGCGGCCAGATTTGAGGGCACACACTTGGAATCCCAGCACCAGGGAGGCTGGAGCAGGAAGATTGCTTCAAGTTTGAGGTCAGCCTGGTCTACATAGTAAATTACAGGCCAGCCTGGGCTACTAAATGAGAACCTGTCTCAAACAAAATCAAACAAGAACCCTGTTGCTTGTCTCCTAAACATCATCTGTCTAATAGGCTAGCTTCTCCCCAGAGCAGACATGGTGAACTCCCTACCACATGAAGGGGACAAGTCAGAAAGAGACTAGAAAGGGTTGCGACACCAGGCAGTCCCACCCCTCCATTCTAACTGTGCAACTGACCAGCTAGCTGTCTTGGCCTGGCTTGTTGGAACCTTCTCAGTCTAAGAGACGCATCTGTGAAACCCAGATGCAATCTCCAGTCTGTTGAATTGTCCTAAGAATAAAATCATGTGCTGCATTTATATTAGAATTTCCTCAATTACGGAGAAAAAAGAAAAGAAAGAAATGTGGCTTCAACAAGTTAGGCAACTGTTTGCTACATACAAAGGGAGGCTTTCTACGCCTCGTTCCAGCAGCCCACACTGTTCCTGAAGACCAGATCGCTTTAGCTCTCGTCATCAAGGTATAGTTACTGCCGCTCCAGGCAGGAAGTCTGCATTCCAGAAAGGAAGATGGAGGGAAGAAGGGTAAAAGGTTAAAGTGGCATGTCAGTTGAGGTGCCCTTTAGCAAAAACTTTCTTGAAGATCTGGCTGTAGGACCAGAGGTGTCACTAAGCAATAGAGCCCTTGCATACTATGTGTGAATCCCTGGGTTCAATCTCTAACACCACACAAATGATAATAACAATAAAAGAAATCACTACTGTCCTCCAGTTCCTTTCACTTACATGTAATTGATCAGATTCAGGTAACTACAAGGGAGCCTAGGAAACCCCAGCATTCTGCATGATGGAAGGAAGCAAAGGAGAAGACAGTGGGTACAGCCACCTACAGTATATGTGGGCTCAGGAATTTAGCAAATGTTTCCTGAAATCAATTTTGGACAAAGCCAGACACCCCCCCCCCCATCCTCTTTGAGGCACTCTAAACCCTGCCTCAAGATTTCCCCCACAGCAGCGAGAATCAACAGGTGGACAGAAGAGCCTGAACGCCTTCAAACATCCCACCTCAGCCTTTCTTTCCAGCACGGCCACCAGCAACGTTTCGGCATGCTGCAAAAGACATTGGGAAACTTTGTCCCAGAGCTCGGGGGCTCCAGCACAAATCTATAAGGGCTAGGGACATGGAAAGATTCTGGAGTTGTGGTAGAAGGGGTTCATCCAGAGAATTGGCTGGAATTCTCCCCAAGAACCTCGAGTACCTTAGCTGGACGCCAGCAGCTCTCCCAGCACATGGGGGCTAACCGGCATGTCCAGCTAAATGCCTGATTTTTAAGAGTATTTATTTTTCTGAGCAGCTGGGGATGAAGCACAGAGCCTTGCACATACTTCCAAAGAACTGCATCACTACGACACACCTCTAGTCCTAAAGCCTACTCCAAACAAAATTTTTATTCCGTTTATTTTAGGTGTGTGGGCACTCACATACCACAGAGCATGTGTGGAAATCAGAGTTGTGGAAGTTGGTTCTCTTCTTCCACTAGGTGAGTCTTGGAATTGAACTCAGGTTATCAAACTTGGTGACAAGTGTCTTTATCTGTTGAGCCATCTTGCCAACCTTATTGTTTGTTTGTTTGTTTGTTTGTTTGTTTGTTTGGTTGGTTGGTTGGTTGGTTGGTTGGTTAGTTGGTTGGTTTTAAAGACAAAGTCTCACTGTGGAACCCAGGCTGGCCTCAAACTCCCTACATAAGCCCAGGCTGAAAGCCCACTTCTTACAAGGTCCCAGATGTTGCTGGAGGTGTGACTCTGTGGTGGAGTGCTAGTGTGTGCAGAGCACACAAGGAATACAATCAATAAGTCAGACCCTTTAACAGGTAGGAATTCGTAAAAGCTCACTAATGGCATATTTTACTCAACCTTACAGACATGGGAAATGGTTATATTTGTACGTACACTCTGTAATACTCATTCACCTTCCTACGTACAGAGGCCTGCTCATGGACCTGAGGACCACCCCCCCCCCCCCGCCGCCGGCAGGACTGAGGGGTCAGGAGGTAGCAGAGAAAAGGGCGCCTGAAAGCTCTCTCCCGGAGAGGCATGAGGTGGCAAATAGCACTCATTTTGTTGCTCTGGAAGTCAGGCTTGCTGGTGGCCCTCATTTCTAGATTAAGTCATTTCCTGGCCCTGAAGGGGGATCTCTCTCTATCCTGCCTCAGGGACTTTGCCCCACCCTCCCACCGGGATTCCTCACCTCCTGAAACCTTTCTCTCTCTCTCTCTCTCCCAAGTCCAATTTGAAGGTGCTTTCTGTGGCTACCTCCTCAAACTAACACTTTAGGCTAAGCCAAGGTCTTTATACCCTCAGAGACCCTGACCCCAATGCCATGACCCCAAGGTGGCAGGAAGAAAGTTCATGTACTCACAGGTTGTTGACTGCCCCTTCAGTGCTGGAGGGGGCCAAACCATGAACTGATTTACTCCATCCCTATGGCCCTGCTGTCAATCAACGCCATGTACAAATGGAAATATATCCGTTTTTCAACTGCCTTTTCATAATTTCAAAAAGTAATATTTTTCTTCCAAAAGGATAAAAAGAGAAAGAAATTAAATGAATCACACTTCCAGAGATAAACATGATAACAATTTTGTGTCCTTTGGTCTTTCCCTATAAACTTTTTGTTTTATGAAACTGAAATTCTATTGAATATACAATGCAATGCATTATAGAACAATTATTTCTCAAAAACGTGCTTGAACCATTCTTGCTATTCTTTTCTATGTCACTTTAACCCCCTCCACTATTTAACAATAGCATGTAGCCACTGTAGAAAATTGGAAAAAAATTGCACACCAAAAAACGTTATAAAAAATGTAAATTGTCTATAATTGCCTGCTATAGGTTTTTCAAAGAGCCAATGACCCAGCATTTCCTTTCAGTATATTTTAATGCATTAATTTTGCTGCGTTTGTTTCTGGTACAATCCCAGTAAATTTCTAGGTGAGTCCTGTTCCAAAGTGGGAATGGGCCACTTCCGGGCTTAGCAGGGGTGGCTTACCCTGTCTAAGACTCCACTCCATGCCCACTGGCCCTAGTGGCAGGGCCTTTCATCTGTCCCAGGTGAAATTACCCGGTGCAAGCGAAAAAGAAACACGGAACACGCAACAAACCCGCTTAGGAATTTATTAGAGGGGTTACGTACAGGCCTGGGAAATTGGTGTGCAGAGAGAGAGAGAGAGAGAGAGAGAGAGGAAGATGGCGCGTCCAGCTTTTTAAAAGCTGCCTAGCGCATGCGCACAGGGGGTTGGCATGACTACGTCATATGCAGATGTCGGGGCTCACACGTGTGCACAAGGGCTTAGCTGAGTCATAGTGGATATAATCACGCATGCACACAAGGGCTTAGCTGAGTCATAGTGGATGTAATCATGCAAAGGCTTAGCTGAGTCATCATGGACATAACCACACTTATGTGCACGTGGGTCACATGGGGCCCTTTAACAATCAGGCACCTCCACGCCCGAGGGCCCATCTGCACTTGCATGGCTCCAGAACCTGGAAGTATCAGCCTTCCTGGAATCATTACATTCCACCCTCTTGTTTATTATAAAAAATTGGGGAGTTTGAGGTCTTTTTAATGGGTGGGAATGGGGCATCATAAGGTCTCTCATGACTGCTTCATGCTGGCTTTGTGGGTGTCGTTGCTGATTTTGTGGGTGTCAGGGAGTTGAGATGCTTGACCACGTCCTGGGGTGGCTGATTGCTGTTGTGTTTTTCCGGGCTCTGTGGAACTGGCTGGCTGGCAGCTTGGACCTCGCAAGATGCTGGAAAGGCAGAAAATTATGTCTGGAAAAAATTTTAGATCCCGGTGATTAAAGGAGGAGAGTCCCAAGATGGAAGATAGAGGGGGGTTCTTTTGGGTGGGGGTGAAGGAGGGAATTTCCCAGGGGTTCCAGAGACCAGGAATGATAAGGGAAGAATTAAATGATACTTATTCTGGGTAAGTCTGGTCCGTTTAGGTACGTCCAATTGACTACCTTGAGCTTATGAAAAAAATGTTTGAAAAGAAATAAATTTTAAACATATTAAAAGCTTATGATTATATATTGTTGGAATGGAAGATGGTGGGGGGGGAAGAAGGGGAAATTATTGAAAAGGATAATTATTAGACCCTTTAATGTTTTACCTGAAGTAAATCTTAAGGCACTTGTTTTCCTTTAGGATCATGATATTACCTTAACATCCAGGAGACACTGCTGCAGTCAGTGATAAATCTGTTAAGTTAAAGTCTGTCATGTGAGTTTTTTGGAGTTTGGGGCTGCAAACTCATTATTGTTTCTTACCACCTGGGCTTTTGGCTCTATGTTTAATGATGGTCTCCAGCTCTATGTTTAATGATGGTCCCTGTAATAACATCTGAGTAGTTAACTGGAAATTTAAGCATGACATTGGAGATATAGAGAAGTTGGCAAAGCATATAAAAGAAAGAGGAAGAGGGAGAGTATATTGAGTTTTTGGCACAGGAAAGTTGAGTAAGGATGAGACTTTTATTTTTCTGGAACTGGAGAAAGAGTGGCTGAACTTTGTCCCCTCTGGAACTTAAGGGAATAGGGCCCTGTTTGAGTTACCATATACGAGGGAGTATCTTGAGTTGGAAGAGTAAAATGTTTAAGATGGGACAGGTGAATCCAATGAGGAAGTCCCTCAAGCTTGGCAGCTATAGGAGTTTCAAGAATTATTTTAAAGCAGCCCTGTCATTTAGGGGAAAGGGGTGAGGGGTGTTGGTCGGGGGGAGAGAATGGTACCTGACCCCTATTTTAATCAGTGGTGGGCATGAATTGGCACATGGTTGAGGTAATGAGTGGTCGGTAAAATCACATAATAGGGAGCAAAGATGGGATAACAGTGGAGTAAGCAGGTGATCAGGAAGGGGAGGTTTTAGGTGAGAGGCCGGGGGTTAAAACTGGTCGCCCATACATGAGTTCAAAGGGCGAGATGAAAAGGGGACTTTGGGGGAGAGCCCTAAGCCTAAGGAGGGCCAAAGGCAAAAGTTTTACCCAGTCAAGGTGAAGTTGCTGTGACATTTTAACAAGAACATTTTTTAAGGAGTGGTTAGTTCATTCTACCTTCCCTGAAGACTGAGGGTGGTATGGGATATAAAAATGCCAGGGAATGTTAAGAGCCTTGGACCAATTTTGAGAAATCTGGGAAGTAAACTCTGGGCCATTATCCGACTGAAGAGAGGTTGGGATTCCAAACGGGGGGGATGATTTCTCAGAGAAGTACATCGGAAACTGTCTGGGCCCTCTTGTTGGTTGGTGATAGGAAATGCTTCAATCCACCCAGACATTGTATCCACCAAGACCAGGAGATATTTAACTCTTCTGACCATAGTCATATGAGTAAAATCCAGCTGCCAGTCAGTTCCTGGAAGGGAGCCCCTGGCCTGGTAGGTGGGAAAAGGGAAACTACAATATTTGGTCTTGGGATCTGACTTTTGACAGATTTTACAAGAGGCAGTGATAGCTTTTAAGAACTCTAAGTCCTCAGGGGTGGGTTGGAGGTGAGCCTTAAAGAAATGAAATAGAGCTTTGCTATTGGGATGAAAGAGTTGATGTAGCTAGGACAGAATTTGCTGGGTGTCAGGGGGTGTCTGTGAGAATGTGGGCTGTACTGTATGAACCCCCTGAGGTGATTGAGGTAGGTTTGGGCTTTGGAATGCTGCTGTTCTAGCTGCTTGGTCAGCCTGGTTATTTCCCTTGGAAATAATGGAACTGTCGGTCTGATGAGACCGACAGTGAATAATTCCTATAGCTTTGGGGAGATGGGAGGCTTTTAACAGGTCCATAATGTAACTGGAGTTAGTTATGGATCGTCCTTTTGTTGTAAGAAGCCTGTGCTCCTTCCACATAGCTGCGTAGGACAGGAGGCTATGAAGGGTATATTTGGAGTCTGTGTAAACATTTAAAGATTGTCCCTTTGCTAACTGGAAGGCACGGGTAAGGGTTATTAACTCAACCTGCTGATTAGTGGTATGGGCAGGGAGTCACGGCACCAATGAAATTACCTGGCGCAAGCGAGAAGGAAACACGGAACATGCAACAAACCCACTTAGGAGTTTATTAGAGGGGGTGCGTACAGGCCTGGGGAATTGGTGTACAGAGAGAGAAAGGAAGATGGTGCACCCAGCTCTTTAAAAGCTGCCTAGAGCAAGCACACGGGAGTTGACGTGACCACGTTCTATGCAGATGATGGGCTCACGCATGCGTGCAGGGTCTTAGCTGAGTCATAGTGGATGTAACCACGCATGAGTGCACGTGGGTCACGCGGGGCCCTTTAACATTCAGGCACCTCCACACCCGAGGACCCATCTGCACGTTCATGGCTCCAGAACCCGGAAGTATAAGCCTTATGTGGCTGAAATCATTACACCAGGCCTCTTGTGAAGGCAGCAGCCCCTTGTGCTTCTGCAGTCAGTCACCTTCAACCAACCCTATCATCCTTGAAGGTTTTCTTAACAAGGCTAAATTTACGTGTCCCACTGGGACTCCCAAGCCATAGGCCTCCTCCTTCCCAGAGGCCTCCTCTTCCTAGAGCCTACCAACCCCCAAAGCTATGGGCATTTACCAG
The DNA here is from genome assembly GCA_004026605.1 of Ondatra zibethicus. Lineage (NCBI taxonomy): Eukaryota > Metazoa > Chordata > Mammalia > Rodentia > Cricetidae > Ondatra > Ondatra zibethicus. The sequence continues at coordinate 4,604 of PVIU01032986.1, read as the reverse complement.
GGGGTCCAGTGAGCTTTGACAGACAGGAGCCAAACCTTGACAGCAAGTTAGAAGGGCCAACTCTTGCTGTTCTGGGTTCACATAAACAAGAAGCAGCAGGCTGTTAGGGGGACAGCAGGCCATGGGGCTGCACGAAACTCCAGGGCCACTCCTGCAGTGACTCCACATGTTCTTCACATGTGGACTTGGGCCCTTATGATAATAGAGTCAGGCTGGCAGGAAGAGCAGAGGCCTGGCCAACAGTTCCCCATTCCTCTCCTCATGGCACAGGCAGGCATCCAGATATGCTGGCCCCAGGGGTCATGAGTCTCTAGGGGCAGAAGACAGGTCCTGGGTCTAGAGCTCAGGAAGAAAACCAAGTGACACCAAGCCTTAGAAAAAGAAAGCTGTCCCAAGGTCAAGCCCTCATTGAAGGCCTTCCTGGAGGAACTGAACAGGAAAAGTATACTCCCACACAGCAAAGTTCCTGGAAATAATACTTCCTGAAGGCTCTGCTCCCCAAGAATAGTGACGCAAATAACTATCCTTGCCATGGGGTTGAAGAGTTGAATCATGGGAAGGGCTGATACCGACTCCAAGGCAGAGAGAAAAGGAAGAGGAAAGGGGGAGAGGAAGAGAGGGAAAGGGGAAGGAGAGGAAAAGGGGAAAAGAGGAAGTGGAGAAAAAGAAAGAGAAAGGGAAAGAGTGGGGGGAAGAAAGGAAGAAAAAGAGGGGAAGGAGAGAGGAAGGGGGAAAGAAAGAGAAGGGGTAGGGGGAGCGAGAGGGAAGGAAAGAGAGAGGAGACTCCTCCCACAAGAGACTAATTTGTTTTTCCTGGTGCTGAGGACACAGCCCAGGGCATGCGCTCCCTAGCTACATCTGAACCATTGTTCACAGGGGTGAGTTTTACTGTTCTTTGGGCTTTGTTTTGGCTTTGTAACCCAGACTGGCCTCAAACTGGTGACTCTCCTGCCACCTGCCTTCTGGGCTGCCACTGCTGGCTTTAGATTGCCAAGGATCTGCACTACTCCATCTGCTCAGCAGCCGCCCTCCCTGAAACCTGCAGTGTGTAAAATCAGTACCCCGTCAGTACTACCTTGAAGCTTGCAGCCACAAAGGTGGGCCTGGGTCACCTGGAACTTGGTGAAACACTGTGGTAGACTGCCTGGATGTACCAAATTCTTCACCACAATTAGCCCAAATCCAGTCCAAGTCTATTCCATGGACCTTTGCCAAGACCTCCTATTACGGGCAAGATGACCTGCTGGACCCTTTGACACTGTCCTCTGGCCAACAAAGCTTTCCAGGAGCCGGGTCTTTGGGGCTGGCTCTTTTGGGCTTATCCAGGGAACAGAGAAGACCTGCCCTAGTCTTCCAGCCCAAGACAGGTTTAGACTGGCTTCCAGCCTGGTAAGCCTGCAAAATTGCCTAGCCACTGACCACGGGACTCCAGGCACAGAAGCACAAGAATTGCTATTGCTGGGAGGCCTTGAGGTTTTACAGTAATTTGTTTTTCAGGTTGCTGAAGCAAAAGACAAAAAGACTTTCTGTATCTATGCCTGCCCTTCATTTGAGTCACAATGAACATTAGCATATTAAAGGGCCTGAGAAGCCCTGCAGTGGAGGAACCTGTTTTCCTTTGATGAGCTCAGCATTTCCCACACTCAAGTGCTCAAGGAAACAGCAATGAAGTCCTGCTCCTGTGAAAAAATGTTTTAGGGGGCTGGAGAGATGGCTCAGCAGTGAAGAGCACTGGCTGCTCTTCCAGAAGACCAGGGTTCAATTCCCAGCATCCACATGGCAGCTCACAACTGTCTGTAACTCCTGTTCCAGAGAATCCGACACCCTCACACAGAGATGAATGCAGGCAAAACACCAGTGCACATAAAATTTAAAAAGGAATTTAAAATCGTGAGTTAGAGATCCATTCTCTAAAAAAGTAGTAATAATGGTTTATGTATGAATGTGTGTACATGCGTGCAGATACCCAAAGAAGCCAGAAGAGGCTTACAGGATAAACCATCCAGCATGGGTGCCGAGAACTTTACTGTGCTTGGAAGAGCTGTGTGAGTTCTTCACTACTGAACCATCTTTCCAGACCACCACACATTTAACGGAAGAGGAAGCCAGATCCAGGAAGGGAGCTCCCCTGGTTTCTAGGCTGCCAGTTCTCCTCCCTAACATCCCCGTTCATGCTAATCAACATGCCTCTGTCCCCTACTGAATGAAGCAAAGTCTAAACTATATGACTTCACGTTTGGCTCTGCCTTATGTTGCTTACTTTCTCAACGAGAAAGTTTCCTTGGGCCTGTGAGATGGCTCAGGGAGTAATGGGGCTTGCTGCTAAGCACGATGACCCGAGTTCAAGCTTCAGAAACCATGTGTGGAAGGAAAGAACTAATTCCGAAAGACTGTCCTCTGACCTCCAAACGTGTGGTGGCATATCCACACCCACACCCACGCTGGTACACATAAAATAAATTAGCATAAATTTTTAAATTTTAGCAAGTTTCTTGAGTACCTACTGCATGCATAGAATTTTGCCCAACATCAGTTACACAGAAAAAAGATACAGCCCTGACTGCTGGCAGGGGAAAGATGGTAAGCATCTGAGGCCAACGAGGCACTAAGGTGAGGAACACTGGGTGCTAGGGGGCGGAAAAGGCAGGTCACATGTCAGAGAAGGCTGCATAGAGGTTCTCATAAAGGAGATGATGTCAGAGCCAAGGCTTGACCTGCAATCATCTCTATGAGAAGGATTTGATAGAATAGTGAAGGTAGGGGCACAAAAGATCTGGCTACAGGAGTGAGCAAATCTGCTGGGGGGGTCAGGAGTCAATTGTAGAGAACAGAATCTACTTCAAGTAATCAAAGTAGAAAACCTTAATAATAACACCTTGTAGGAGGTGTTATTAGGACACTAATAGCATTATTTGGAGAGTTGTAAAGGCCTGCTCCATGTTGAGTTTCCAGAAAAGTCTCCCAAAACCATACCATGCAACTGATCTGCCAACATCAGGGATCCACACCTGGAAGTTACCACTACTAGCATGAAAACCATAAGGCCTCAGTCATGGCCACAACAGCAACATATAGCACCCACACACACATATGACCTCTCAAAACCAAATTCAAGAATCATACAACATCAGTTTAACTGAACGTCATTATACCTAGAACCCTAGCTGCAAGAGAGTCTGAGGCATATATTACTGAGCTGCCTAAAAGAGGTTGAAATGGATGCTGAATGTCAAGCCATTGCATCTGTCTCAAAAGTGCATTCTAAGGAAAACAAGTACAGTGTGAATTTAGGGCTTATCTCTGCAGAAATAGTCTCAGTTCTCAGGGCTTCTTTATACAGTCTCCTTTCTGGAACCCCCAACCCTCACTTCTGGGCCTGCCAGAGGCACTCATCAGAAGCCTTCAGAATGCCTGACCTGATTAATTGGTTCCTCCTCACTTCTTCATCTCTGCGGTGGGCAGGTAGCAAGATGAATAAAATCAACCATTTCTTGTTTTGTTAGTCTTGCCTGGAATAAACTGCTACTTTCTTGGACACACATAAGGCTGTATTACTATGGTGCTCTGTGTTATTACTGAGAACAATTATTCTGAACCCTCGAGCTGACTAGGTTACAGTCTCAGAGAAGAAATTTCAGAAACCATCACTCATTAACATTTTTCTCTGCTTGTGAAAATACCCTCCCACCTGCCACCCCTTGCCTAGCCTTGTACCACAAGGAAGGCCTCGAAGCTGGGCTCTCATGTTCTGTGGGTAAGTCCATAACCAGAACAGCAAGAGTCGCCATGCAGGTTTCAGAGCCAGTGCACCCTGTCCAGCTGGAGCCTCCACAGAGGGACTAGTTGGGGATGACACAAACCCATGAGCTTGCAGAGAAGTCCTAGAGTGTCATCATGATCTGAATCCCCATCTGCTCAGGTCTCCTCCCTAGCAGTGATGGCAGGATGTGGCATGGTGCTTTCTTCACTATCCACCCAAGCCACGGTTGCTCTGCCCTGGTCACAGGAAACAGCACCCCTGGGATCAGACATCTGTCCAAACCCCACAGGAGGTGCAGGAGGCCTAATTAATTAATGTCTGGAGCACCTGTACAACCTCAAATGAGAGGTGCAAGGCGACCACAAGCCAAATTAATTATCACTATTGGTGGAACCTTCCGGCACCACCTCCTCCTTCATTCCAGCTGTGCCCAACCTCCAGGCAAAGCCAGGCAGCAGCCAGCCCAGAAGGTTGCTGAGTGGAAGCAAAAAGCAGCCAGCTGAGCTAGGATGTCTGGGCTGGAAACTTAGCTCCCACCTCAAGAGTCGACCCACAAGCTGTCCAAGCTCAGTCACCGGAGCATTCCTGTAAGGACTATCTTCCCTGGAGCAAGAGTCAGCCTTCTTCACAATGGATGAGCTTCTTCTTTTACATCTGAGCACAAAGTGTGTCCTGGCCTCAAGACTAGCCCCTGCTTCCAAGTGGACTAGATCCCTGTGGATGCCTGCAAAGCCCAGTTCACTCCAAGGATGTTATTTCAGTGCACCACCGAAGCTGAATGCGGCGGCATGCATCTGTAGTTCCAGCCCTTAGGAGGCTGAGGTAGGAGGATACTGTGAGGGAA
>PVIU01032985.1:0-12921 GCA_004026605.1 Ondatra zibethicus | reverse complement strand
GTGTGTGTGTGTGTGTGTGTGTGTGTGTGTGTGTGTGTGTGTGTGTGTGTGTGTGTGTGAATGGGCGGAGCTTATCTCTTAATGGGGGTGCATAGTGCATGTGCATAAACTACATAGTGACACAGCAACCATAGGACCCTGGGCTGGCCAGGGTACTGCCTGAGTGTAGCCTGCAAGGGCCCCAATGGGCAGGCTAGCATAATTCCTGAATGCTAACATTACAGTCTACACAGTGATTTCATTAAAAAAAAAAAAAAGTAGTGGGGCGGTGGTGGCGCTCGCCCTTAATCCCAGCACTCGGGAGGCAGAGACAAATGGATCTCTGTGAGTTCGAGGCCAACCTGGTCTACAGAACAGAGCTAGTTCCAGGACACGCTCCAAAGCTGCAGAGAAACCCTGTCTCGAAAAACAAAAAAATGTACCAAAGTATGGCATGTTTTGTTTTGATTGAGGCTACCGAGCAAAACTCTGTCTTGAAACACACACACCACACACACCCACATTTATTACACACACATTTATTTATCACACACACACACAGTATCAAATGTTTTGCACAGTAGTTCTGCTACTTTCCCACCAGGAATACACAACTTGCAGTTGTTACTTCCAGGCACATCTAACCTTTGGCCAAGGACGACTGTGAACAAAACCCAAGGCATTTGGAGGTGAGAGCAGCACGTGAAATGTCAAAAGGTTGGACACCTGTGCTTTCGTTGTGACATCGGTTGTTTTAAATTTAGTCACGCTGGTGGGTGTGGAGTGGTTTCTCTTTGTGAGTTTAGTCTGCATTTCCTGATGACTAACGTTACTGAGCGTTTTTCCCAACCTCGCTATTTCTATATGTCTGCTCCTGTGAACCTTTGGCGGACTCTTTCAACCGAGTCGTGTCTCTTACAGAGTGCAGAGAACTCCGTGCACGTAGGTATTGGATTCAAGACTTTTATGAATATGTTCTCCCAAACTGTGACTCATGCTTTTATTTGAAGAACGGAAGTTTTTGCTGAAGGAGAATTTTTTTATATATAACTTATTTTTATTTTATGATCACTGGTGTTTTGCCTGCATGTGTGTCTGTGTGAGGGTTTCAGAACTCTCCTGGAACTGGAGATACATACAGATGTGAGCTGCCATGTGGGTGCTGGAAATTGAACCTGGGTCCTCTGGAAGAGCAGCCAGTGCTTGCTCTTAAATGCTGAGCCATCTCTCCATGCTCATTAAAGAACAATTTACAAATTTAAAAATTTAGTTTAGCTGGATGTGGTGGTGCACACCTTTAATCCAAGCACTGGGGAGGCAGAGGCAGGCAGATCTCTGAGTTTGAGGACAATCTAGTCTACATAGTAAGTTCCAGGACAGCCAGAGCTACACAGTAGAGAGACCCTGTCTCATAAAACAAAAAACAGGGACTAGAGAAATGGCTCAGAGGAAGATCAGGCTGCTCTCGAACTCACAGAGATCGCGCCACCTCTGCCTCCTGAGCACTGAGCCACACAGAGAAACTCTGTCTCAAAAGTAAAAAAAAAAAAAAAAGAGGGCTGGAAAGATAGTCCAGTGGTTAAGAGCACTGGCTACTCTTCCAAAGGTCCTGAGTTCAATTCCCAGCAACCACATGGTAGTTCACAACCATCTGTAATGAGATCTGGTGCCCTCTTCTGGCCTGCAGGCATACATGCAGACAGGACTGAATACATGATAAATAAAATTTAGAAAAAAAAGAAAGAAAGATAGGAAATACTAACAGTCACTGGGTCTCATCATGTAGTGTGCTGCAGTGTGACTGTCAAGGACATGCACTGTTAGAAGCTCCACTAAGATGAGAAACTTAGATCATGAGACCTGGGATGAGATGCAGGTCAGTCTCCCTGAAACTTTCTTCTGTTGTTACTGCTTTTTCTTATACTCTGTGTGTGTGCACATGTGCATGTGTGTGTGCGTGTGTGATTATTATTTATTTTGGTTCTTTTAGGGGGGGTTTGTTTTTGTTTTCTGGGATTAAGGGTGTGAACCACCATAGCCTGGGTTGACTGGCCTTGAACCTTTGGCACTCCTCTTGCTCACCTTGCCTCTGCCTTCTGAGTGTGCCTACATCTCTACTGAATGATCCACCGCTTCACAGTGTTTGACTTTTCTTTCCTCTCTTGAGTTCAAGGCCAGCTCGAGCAACTTAGTGCAACCCTGTCTCAGAAATTAAAAGTTCCTAGAGGACTTGGGGATGTGGCACAGTAGCATGCTTGCTTAGCTTGCATGATGTCATCATAGGACCAACCCTAGAAGGTAGAAAGCTAGGGGGACTGAGGGCTTTCCATCCCCGCTGTGGTGTGGGGCCGTGGTTTAGCACCCTCACCAGCACTGGGCACTAATTAGCCCTTTTAGGCTAGTTGACTGTTGTTTTTCAGTTTTTTGTTTTTTCTCATTCTCTGCTCCCCTCCTTTCTCAGCAGTTATCCCCTAGTTTTGGGGTCTGGCTTCAGAGAGCTCATTGCGGTTTGAGTTTGCACTTCCCTGCTGACTCACAGCAAGACTTCTAGGTTCTTTATGTGTACCTTTTTTGGAGAAGAATCCGAATCCGTACAAACCTTTGCCAGTTTCTTTTTCTTTTGGGTTTGTCTAACTGTTGAGCAGATTCTTTTTTGTTGTTATTGTTTTGTTTTTGTTTGTTTTGTTTTTCGAGATAGCTGTGTTACAGCTCTGACTGTCCTGGAACTCGCTCTACAGACCAGGCTGGCCTCGAACTCACAGAGACCCGCCTGCCTCTGCCTCCTGGGTGCTGGGATTAAAGGCGTGCGCCACCACCGCCCAGCCCATGTTTCATTTTTTTTAAGATTTATTTATTTATTTATTTATTTATTATGCATACAGTATTCTCAGTACTCTGCCTGCATGTCCATGTCTGCCTGCAGGCCAGAAGAGGGCACCAGATCTCATTACAGATGGTTGTGAGCCACCATGTGGTTTCTGGGAATTGAACTCAGGACCTTTGGAAGAGCAGGTAGTGCTCTTAACCTCTGAGCCATTTCTCCAGCCCCCCCATGTTTCATTTTTATGAGTATGTCTGTTCATATAACAAACCAGTAAACTACTGAAAGAAAGAAAGAGAGGAGGGAAAGAAAAGGAGGAAGGGAGAGAGTGAGACAGAAGGAGGAAGGAGGGAGGAAGGTTTTGATATCATCAAAATTCTTCTGTAGAAGTACTTCCCCTCTGTTTCCCCGCTGTTCTTCTTTTGAACAGCAGGTGGCAGGCGAATCCCACAACAAGGTCGCCAGGACTTGATTTTAATTGCAATGAGAAGAAAATTGCTTCTTTTCCCACACATATTTCTTTCCCCAGATGAACAGTGCGGTGAGCATCTGCCTGCTTATCAGGGAAGTGAAGCTACATAAGAAGGGTGCTTCTCAGGCGAGAGACATGAGGGGCGCCAACTCTGAGCTTCAGGTTACAGCGCTGCAGACAAGTTCCTCAGAAAGCAGCCAATGTTGCTTAAAAGTAGATTGTTAAAATTCCACATGATCTAGATTCCCCCAGTTAATAATCATAAAAAGTTTATAACCAGAAATAACAGAGGCCCTTCTGCCGTAATTGTTAGGGTTTTCGAGTCAGTGGAAGTTTTCAAAGGCAGACCCCTCCCAGCACCCCTCTCCCCCAGCACCCCTCTCCCCCAGCACCCCTCTCCCCAACACCCCTCTCCCCAGCACCCCTCTCCCCAGTGCTCCCTTCCCAGCCCTCCCTTCCCAGCCCTTCACAAAATTGCCAGGGTAATTGACTCTTCATGGGATGAGTTTGACTTCCCACCCTGATTTGGTAACAGACTTTTTTTTTGCTGAGGTTCTTTGTTTGCAAATGCACAATAAAAATGGCTTTTGAGTGACTTCAGAGGACTCTCTTTTTCTGGTGCCAATAACAGATTCCAAAGCAGCTATTACCCGCGAAGTGGGGGACCAGGTCCCTTGAGACCGGTCAAGTGTCGGCTTTCAAAGTGCTCGGAGGCTGAAATGTCTTGCATGGTGTATTTGCAGGTGCATAATTGGCCTGGTGCTCCCTGGGCATAAAGGCTGCCTTCCTGTGGTCGCAGTAGACAGATTGAGCCTCTTGCTAAAATTGAAGGCTGCAATGTTGATAACAAATCTGATTTCAACTCTCCCGTGTCACTTCAGCCCAAAGGTGCCTTTGTCTCCCAAGAGAAAGAGAGTTGGAAGTGAGTGAATGGCCTTCACCAGGGCCATGTGGAAAACATTGCCGAGGGACACTTAGGACCTGAGACTGGAGGTTTAGGGCTGGTATGTGTGAAGTGATTTCTCTTTGTTCACAGCCAACCTGCCTGAATGCCTGTGATGCGGAGGTGACAGCAAAATGCTTTAAAAGCGACCTGCAGTGGGAAACTCAGAGCACACAATGGCGTTATTTTTGTTAGACATAGTTCTCCCACCTCGCCTGTTTATTGCAGGGACCAAAATAAGTCTGGGTAAACTAAAAAGGCTGCCTTGATGTTGAAGGAAAATGGATATTATCTCTCCCCGTAGTGTTTGAATGGTAGTACATAATCCTACCCATATCCAGATAAGAACACACCCCGCCTGGAGAAAGGGTTCTTGGGATAGAGTAGTACCAAGAAGTGTATTCATGAGGGGGACCGGACGGGACACTGGAGGGTTCCAGACTGTCTTACGGAAAATTCTAAAACCTAAAGAGACACCTCGCCAGGTCTTTATACTTCCGTTTGCAGCTCATACTCTTGTGTATTAGTAATATTCCGAGCCCCCTAACCTCCACCTCTGGCATTTGATTCCCTTCAAGACACCCATGAAGTCCCGCTTTCATCATCACAAGCCCTCCTCGCTGCTGACTCCTGAAGCCAAGGGCCTTGCACTCTCTCTTCCTAAAGGGCTCAGTTTAGGAAAGCAGGGATCCAGGGAGCTCCTTCTGAGATTAAGTGTGTCTTTTTGTTCGTTTGATTTTGTTTATCAAGACAGGGTTTCTCTGTGTAGCCCTGGTTGTCCTGAAACTCCTCTGGAGACCAGGCTGGCCTGGAACTCACAGAGATCCACCTGCCTCTGTCTCCCGAGGGTTACCTGGTTTACGTGTGTCTTTTACACATCAAGACCTTCAGTCTTGAAGGTTTGGGTGAAACGTCTTCCCTCAGGTAAACTGGAGGTGGGGGATGTGGGTGCCACATTCAAATCCAAAAGGTGCCTCTCAACAGGAAAGATCTAATCAGCTCGCCCTCCCAGCATCAGTTACCAGGTTTGAATATTTGCTTGTTAGTGTTCCAGGCAGGAGATGCTTCTAATTATGGGAGCAATTCCCATGGACACAAAGAATGAGTGGGGCCCTGATCAGGAGGGGGTTAAGGGGGTGGGTTTGCTCAATGGTTAAAAACTTGCTGATTTTGCAGAGGACCAGAGTTCAATTCCCAGCACCCAGAAGGTGACTCGCAACTATCCCAGGAAATCGGACACCCTCTTCTGACCTCTGTGGGCATCAGCATGCTCATGGTACACATACATACATGCAGACAAAACACTCAAACCTGCTGGGCATGGAGGTGCACACCTTTAACCCCAGTGCTGGGGAGGCGGGCAGATGTCTGAGTTCAAGGCCAGCCTGATCTACAGAGCAAGTTCCAGGACAAGTTACTCATACTAAATCTTTTTCTAAAAAACTGTATTTTTGCTAGGCATAGTAGCATAAACTTTTAATCCCAGCATTTGGGAGGCAGAGGCAGATGGATCTCTGCGAATTCAAGGCCAGTCTGATCCACATAGTGGGTTCCAGGACAGCCAGGACTATGCTATTTAGTTACATAGTGTGACCCTGTCTTGAAAAAAACAAATACAAAATAAAAGTATTTGCTTTGAAAACAAAAAGGAGTCTGTGGGGGAAATGCACCCAACATCTTCAGTGTCCTCAAGGGACGCAGCTTCTCTGCATTTGAGCACCTAGCAACACCCGTCCTATCACCTTCCTAACTCAGGAGTTACACGGTCCTGTCTTTGAGAAACAGAATTTTAAAGATCTTTCTTTTTTATTGACTTACTTTATGTGTGTGTTTCCCTGAATGAAAGTCTATAATACCGTGTGTGTGTGCGGTACCTCTAGAGGCCACAAGAAGAGGTCAGAGCCCCCCGAAATTAAAACTATAGATGTGATTTACCTTGGGGTGTGGGGAATCCAACCTCTGATCACAATAAATAAAAATTTAAAAGTAAATTCTTTTATTCAAATATTGTATCAAAACTAATCTGTAAAGATTCAGAATAATCCACCGGTGGTGGTGGTGCACGCCTTTAACCCTAGCACTCAGGCGGATCTCTGAGTTCAAGGCCAGCCTGGTCTATGAGAGCTAGTTCTAGGACAGGATCTAAAGCTACTGAGAAACCCTGTCTCAAAAAAAAAAAAAAAAAAAGATTCAGAATAATATTTTCTCCTCACTTTGAGCGAGAGTCTGAAAGACAGCCAAGGGAAAGAGGGTGGTCCTAACTCAACTGTCTGAAGAAGCAGGAAGCCAAAAGGTAGTGGATCCGGTCAGACAAAAGCCGAAGAACTTTGGCTGTGAACAGGACATCTAACCAAAGACCTCACCTGCTTGGTCAAACAGCCTCATTACACTGGCTGCAGTGGCAAAAGGCTGTCTGTCCCCTATAAGCCACTGAAAGTGCCTCCTGAGATTAAGCAGTTCACCCAGTCCTGGACTGGCAGACAGCCTCCCAGTTGCTTAAGTCACCCCACCAGTACAGACCAGAGACCATGCAGAAGCAGCCGAGACTGCTGGCCTGCGCTAAGACACCACCTGTCCTTTGAGTGGGGGTCAATACTGTCACTGTGGTGGTGGAGCAGGGATGCTCAGCTGGCGGTAATTACACATTACAGCCCCAAGGGAACTGGTAGTCTCCCTCCCTGGTGTCCAAAGGTGGGTTGTAAACAGAGACTGCTTTCATTTCCCAGCCACCCAGACCCAAATAATCACACAAAAACTATATAAATAACAACACTGTTTGGCCTATTAGCTCAGGCTTATTATTAACTAACTCTTACATCTTTTTTTTTTTTTAGAATTTTATTTATTTATTAAGTGTACAGTGTTCTGCCTGCATGTACACCTGCAGGCTAGAAGAGGGTGCCAGATTTCATCACAGATGGTTGTGAGCCATCATGTGGTTGCTGGGAATTGAACTCAGGACCTCTGGAAGAGCAGCCAGTACTCTTAACCCACTGAGCCATCTCTCCAGCCCCTAACTCTTTTTTTTTTTTAATTTTTTTTTTTATTTTTGGTTTTTCGAGACAGGGTTTCTCTGTAGCTTTGGAGCCTGTCCTGGAACTAGCTCTTGTAGACCAGGCTGGTCTCGAACTCACAGAGATCCACCTGTCTCTGCCTCCCGAGTGCTGGGATTAAAGGCGTGCACCACCACCACCTGGCAAGCCCCTAACTCTTACATCTTAAATTAACACATTTCTATTTTTTTATATTTTACCACAAGGCTCATGTTTGTTACCTCTTTCTCCTTTGGCAGCTACATGGCGTCTCTTTGACTCCGCCTACTCTCTCTATATCTCTGTTCAGATTTCCTGCCTGGCTGTACTCTGTCAAACCACTGGCCCAAAAAGCTTTATTCATCAATCAATAAAAGCAACCAGTAAAAGATCCTGAGCCAGGCAGTGGTGGCACACACCTTTAATCCCAGCACTAGGGAGTCAGAGGCAGGTGGATCTCTGAGTTTGAGGCCAGCCTGGTCTACAGAGTGAATTCCAGGACAGGCTCCAAAGCTACAGAGAAACCCTGTCCCAAAAAACCAAAACAAACAAACAAAAAATGCACACCCACAAGTGACCACCTCCACCCTAAGTTTATAGCTGCCCCTCTCTTTTCTCCTTACACAGGCCAAATGCTCCCTGTTCCTCCCCCACTCCTCCAGCTGTCTGTCTCATTTGTGTCAATTAAGAATTCACTACTGCTTGATTTAATCGAATGAGTTTTCCCTGAATAGAACCTTAGTGGCAGATAGAGCAGCATCTCTCCCATGTACAAGAATAAAAATTATTACAACACAAGCAAGGCATCAAGGGTACCTTAGACAATAGCAAGGGATCTGCCAGCTTTGCCAGTGAGGGTGAGGATGAGATGGCAAGACCCAGCTCCTTGCAGATAGTAGGCTATGTATTAGAAGGCCCCTCAAGAGTTAGCAATACAGAGAAGCTCATTTGTGATTCTACAATGGGGTTTTGAGGTTTCAAAATCAAAGCATCAACTAGAACAAACTTCTTACTTTATGGAAGGGCTTTCCATTTCTCAGAAGTATAGCTTTGTCTTTCTGGCCATTAAGCCCTTTAATAAGTAGATCTATTTTTGTTTGTTTTTTGTTTTTTTGAGACAAGGTTTCTCTGTGTATCTTTGGAGCCTGTCCTGGTACTTGCTCTATAGACCATGCTTACCCAAAACTCATGGAGATTCACCTACTTCTGCCTCCCAAGTGCTGGGATTAAAGACATGTACCATCCCGCCCAGCCATTTTTGTTTTCAAATAGGGTCTCCTGTAGCTCTAGCTGGCCTCAAACTCCCTGTAGAGCTGAGGATGATCTTGAATTCCTGGTCCTTCTGTCTTCTCTCCTGAATGCTAAGATTACAGGTGTGAACTGTGTGTGTGGTACTAAGGATCACACTGGGTACTGGGGCTTGTGCACACTAGGCCAGCACCCTACCAACTGAGCTATGTTACACCCCTGTTGTGGGAACTCCTTCTGTATATGTGTTGCTTCTATTGGTTAAGGAATAAAGCTGTTTTGGCTTACTGCATGGTAGAATAGAGTAAGGTGGGAATTCCAAGTTGATAGAGGAGGAAAGAAGGCAGGGTCGGGGATACGCCATGTAGCCGCTGAAGGAGACATTTGCCTGGGAACCTTACCACTAAACCACGAGCCTCGTGGTAAAATATAAAATAACAGAAATGGGTTAATTTAAGATGTAAGAGTAACTAGAAATATGCATGAGCTAATTGGCCAAGCAGTGTTGTAATTAATATAGTTTCTGTGTGATTATTTTGGGTCTGGGTGACCGGGAAACAAACAAACAGCCTCCACCTACACACCCCAGTGCCAGACACTACACTATAGCAACCTTTCTCTTGCTCAGCACAGGTCATATGTCAGTCAGTGTTAAGGAAGCTAAAAACAGATCTTTCAGCCCAGCCTGGTCTACACAGTGAGTTCCAGGATAGCCAGGACTACACAGAGAAACCCTGTCTTGAAAACACAAAAAACAAACCACAACAAAAAACCAGACCTTTCTTCCATTCTTAAATTTGTTTGTTTGGGTTTTTGTTTCCCTTCATGTAGTCCAGACTGATCTCAAACTATCTATGTAGCCAAGGATGACCCTGATCTCTTCTGATCCTCCTGCCTCTTTATCCTTGGTGCTGGGATCACAAGCATGTACCACACACCTGCTGTAAAAACAAAACAAAACAACAACAACAACAACAACAAAACCAGCTTTCTGGACTGGCAAAATGTCAGCAGGTAAAAGCATTTACCACACAAACCTAACTTAAGTTGGATCCCTCTAAGTCACATAAAGATGGGAAGAGAGAACTGACTCTACCGAGTTATTATCACACACGTACAGATAGATAACGTAGAGAGACAGATAGGAAGATAGATAGAACAGTGTCCTAAAAGCAGAAAATAAAATTAAGTTCCTATTTATAGGTGCATTAATTTTCTCAACACAAAAATAAAATGCTTAAATGAGGCCGCGCCATGGTGGCGCACGCCTTTAATCCCAGCACTCGGGAGGCAGAAGAAGGCGGATCTCTGTGAGTTCGAGGCCAGCCTGGTCTACAGAGCTAGTTCCAGAACAGGCTCCAAAGCTACAGAGAAACCCTGTCTCGAAAAACAAAACAAAACAAAACAAAAACAAAAAAAAAAAGCTTAAATGAGCCAGGCCTTTCTTCCTTCCTTTTTTTTTTTAATTTTCTAAAAATTTATTTATTTATTTTGAAACAAGAGTTTCTCTTTCTATTCCTAGCTGTCCTGAAATTTACTCTGTAGGCCAGGCTGGCCTCAAATGCAGAGATCCCACTGCCTCTGCCTCCGCCTCCCTAGTACTAGAATTAAAGGTATGTGCCACTACTACCAAGCTGTGATGCCCATCTTTAATCCCAGAATTCAGGGGGGCAGAGGAAGGCAGATCTCTGAGTCTGAGGTCAACCTGGTTTACATATAGAGTTCCAATCAAACCATGGCTGAGAGGTAAGAACCTGTCCAAAGAAGTAAAAAATTAGTGGGGAAGGGTTTATTTTTTCCCTCATAGCCTGTAGGGTTCAATCCATCTAGGAAGTTATCCTGGAGTACAAGGCAGTTTGCAGATGCACAGGAGAGGGAGCAAGTCACACAGACCTGGGGGAGGAGTACTCCAGAGAAAGGACAGTAGATGCAGGGGATCTGAGACAGGATCTGAGATCAGTGGATTAAGGAGTTGGGAGAATGAGAAGAGAGGGGTGTGGGAGGCAGGTCAGGAAAGCAGGAGTGGAGGGCAGGCTTTGTAAGGTTCTGTAAAGCAAGGGAGAGTCTTTGCTCTTTATTCAGACAAAGAGGGTTTTTTGTTTGTTTTTTGTAGAGTGATGACATACATTTTAAGCTATGTTAATCTATGTTCTAAGTTGTGTTAAATTATGTTTCTGGCTACTATGCAGGAAACAGAGGACAGCAATGCAAGCAAGGTTTTGTAAAAGCAAGGAGAACAGTCAGGGAAATCACAGGGTGGGTCCAGGTGGCAGCAGTAGAGATGACAGAGTTTTTTAGGCAGGGATGCCAGCATTCACGGATGGACACAATGAAGAAAGAGATCGTGGCTCCTGCCTGTGTACTCAGAGTGAGTGGCTAAGGCAGGAAGATTGCTGTAAGTTCAAGGCCAGCCTGGGCTACAGTGTAAGACCCTGTCTCAAAACAAAGAAATAAAATAAACAAAAATGAGAGGCTGGAAAGATGACTCAGTAGTTAAAAGGACTTGCTGTTCTTGCAAAGGACCTGGGTTTGGTTCCCAGCACCCACACAACAGCTCACAGCTACCTGTGACTCTAGTTCCAGGGTACCTGATGCCCTCTTCTGGTCTTTGAAGGCACTAAATACACATGGTACACATACAACATGCAGGCAACCACTGAAACACATAAAATAAAAATAAATGAATCTTCTCAAAACAAGAGCAGTGGTGTGGGTTGTACAATTATGAGGAACAGTTCAGCTTCTAGAACCCATGCAAAAGGTCAGGTGTCCTGTGCATGACCTGTAACCCCAGTTCTGAAGTGGCAGAGACAGGAGGGTCACTGGGTTTTCCTGGGCAGTCTAATGCAGCCATTTGTTACTCTCTAAAAAACAATCTGGCTGGGTGGTGGTGGTGCATGCCTTTAATTCTGGCACTCAAGATGCAGAGGCTGGTGGATCTCTATGAGTTCAAGGCTAGTCTGGTCAACAGAGCAAGTTCCAGGACAGACACCAAAGCTACACAGAGAAAGTCTGTCTTGAAAAACAAAAAAATTAATTAATAATAATCTGGAGAGGGGCTGGAGAGATGGCTCAGAGGTTAAGAGCTCTGCCTGCTCTTCCAAAGGTCCTGAGTTCAATTCCCAGCAACCACATGGTGGCTCACAACCATCTGCAATGAGATTTGGTGCCCTCTTCTGGCCTGCAGGGATACATGCAGGCAGAGCACCATATATATAATAAATAAATAGAGCACTGACTGCTCTTCTAGAGGACCCAGGTTCAATTCCCTGCAGCCACATGGCAGCTCACAACTGTCTGTAACTCCAAGATCTGACACCCTCACATATAGAGACATACATGCAGGCAAAACACCAATGCACATAAAATAAAAATAAAAAATAATAATCTGGGAAGCCAGGCGGTGATGGCACATGCCTTTAATCCCAGCACTCGGAAGGCAGAGGCAGGCAGAGCTCTGTGAGTTTGAGGCCTGAACTACATAGTAAATTACAGGACAGCAGGACTGTTTGACAAAGGGAAAAAAAAACAATCAAAAAGGAAGGAAGGAAGTTTAAGTCCAACCTTGGCTACAAAAGAAGATCCTATCTTTAAAAAAAAGTTCAGAGAAGAGATGAGGGCGAAACCGGAAAAAAAAAAAAAAAAAGAGGGAGAAACCAAAGTGGGAGAAAGAACCAGATAGAGAAATTTGAGCAATAAGTGACAAGGGTCTTGCTTGACTGGAGTTTTTGGAAGTAGGGAGAAAGAATCAAATTCAAGAAATATAAGCATCCTTTCTATCTCTCTCGGTTGCTTGAATTCGGGTACTGATAAATGTTGGTGCTTAGCGAGCTCTGTACTGTTCTTTCTCAGCGTCTCTGAATTCCTGTCCAGGAGCCCGGTGGTAGAAGCAGATAGTGTTTCAGCTGCTATTGAGGCTTCCAGCCTTCAGGACCTGTGCCTTGGAACCTGTGCCAGCTGCCTGCCCTTTGGTTTTAAGTTTAACTTCACAAGCAACCTTTCCAATGGCTCTGTGGCTTTTTCTCCCTTTTATATGACAGATGTGGTTTCACAGGGCATTGAGAGGTTGCTTAGATTTGGAGCAAATGCTGGGGGTAGCTATTCTAATTTGGAAACTGAAACGGCAACTCTGATAGAAGAAATAAGCTGTTTGGAGTCAAGAGACCTGAGTTTTAACACTTGGCTCTGCCACATTTTAGCTGTGTGACTTAAGCTCTCTGGGAATTAGCATCCCTGAGAGTACTGAGCAGCCCCTGTGAATACTGAGCACTCTCTGAGCACCTCTTGTGAGCACCTCCTGTAAGTACTGAGCACCCCTTGTGAGTACTGAGCACCCCATGAGTACCAAGCACCCCCGTGAGTACTGAGTCAGTCAGTAGTCTGTATGTCACACTGCAATGCAGACATCAAACCAGAGAATTTTTTT
>PVIU01032984.1:0-12938 GCA_004026605.1 Ondatra zibethicus | reverse complement strand
TTCCGGAAGATTTTAAATTAATGATGCTGGTCTCTTTGTAATTGCTACTGTTTTCTCATCTCCAGCTGACTAGCATCAGTTATCCAGTTAAGGCAATAGTTTCACTTCTGTAGTGCTGGTCACTTCTTCATTACACATGAGTACAGCTCCAGATCACCAGGAAAAAATATTTATTTCTTAATTAATTAATTAATTAATTTTGCAGGCCATCACCATTTCCCTCCCTCCCTACTCTCCCACAGTTCTCCCCAACTTTCTCTCTTCCCCACTCCCATCAGCTTAACCTTTCTCTTTAGAAATGTGCAGTCTTTCCATCTACATCAGCCAGCCATGGCACATCAAGTTGCATTAAGAATAGGCACCTCATCTCCTATTAAGGTTGGATAAGGAAACCCAGTAGGAGGAAAGTGTGCCAAGAGCAGATAATAGACTCAGAGAAAGCCCCTGTTCCCACTGCTAGGAGTCCCATAAGAAGACCAAGCTACAGAACTGTAACATATACACATAGGACCTAGGTCAGTGCCATGTAAGTTCTTTCACTGAAAGTTCGCTCTCTGTGAGCCACTATGAGCCCAAATTAGTTGATTCTGTGGCTTTTCTTGTTATATCCTTGGCTACTCTATCTCCCATAGTCCTGCCTTCCCCTCTTCTGCAGGATTCTCCAAGGTCTGCCTAATGTTTGGCTAAGGGTCTGTGCATCTGTTTCCAGCAGTTGCTGGATGAAGCCTTTCTGATAGCGATTAGGCTAGCAATGCTCTACAAGTATAACAGAATACCATTAGGGATCATTTCACTGGTTTCTTTTTGTCAGTCATGTTACATTCTCTCCTTGGTCTCTGGTCTATCTAGCCTCTGAGTCCTGGCCCTCCAGGCAGTGTTGTAGTGGGTTCTCTCTCATGGTACAAGTCTCAGGTTGGATCAGTTATTGGTTGGCCACTCCCATAATTTCTGCTCAAACTTTGTTGCAGTTTATTTTGAAGGCAGGGTAAATTGTAAATCTAAGGTTTTGTGGCTGGGTTGGGGTTTCAACCTCCCAATTGGAAGTCCTGCCTGGTTATAGAATATGGGTGATTCAGACTTTGTATTCCCCATTGCTAATGGTCTTATCCAGGGACACCCTCATACATTGCTGGGAGTTTCCATTTCACTAGGCTTTTAGCTCATCCCAGAGATGCCTCTGAACCTAGTTGTCTTTTCCAGTACTCTCTCCCTCCATCTTCTCTCCTATCTGATTCCTCCTGTTTCCATGCCCACTCCCACATGTTGACCCTTCTCCCCATCCACCTGTGATGTCTATTCTATTTCTCCATTCACAGTAAGATCCATGTGCACACCCTTGAACCTTCCTTTCTACTTAGCTTATTTGGATCTATGGATTATAGCATGGTTATTCTTTACATCACAGCTAATATCCACCCATAAATAAGTACATACAATAATTCTATTTCACAGTCTGTATTACCAAACTCATCATGTTCTTTTCTAGACCTGTCCATTTCCCAGCAAATTTCATGATGTCATTGTTTTTAACAGATGAGTGTTACTCTGTTGTGTAAATGAACCAGCTTCTATTACAAATAAAGCTTCTGTGAACATAGTTTTTAGTGAGTCTCATTGTCGTATGTTAGAGCATCCTTTGGGTAAATGGCTAGGAGTGATATAGCTGGGTCTTGAGGTAGGTAGCCTCTGAATTTTCTGAGAAATCCACATATTGATTTCCAAAGTGGCTGTACAAATTTGTACTCCCACCAGCAATGAAGGAGTGTTCCCTTTGCTCAACATCCTTTCCAGCATGAGAAGACCCTTGTGTGTTTTTGTTTTTATTTTTATCTTAGTCATTCTTATAGGTGTAAGATGGAATCTCAGAGGTTTATCTTTTTGATTTGCATTTCACTGATGGTTGAGGATGGTGAACACTTCTTTAAGTGTTTATGAGTTTTTGGATTCTTATGTTGAGAATTCTCTATTTACATATGTACCCCATTTTTAAAATTGTAGCGTTTTGTTTGGTGATATCAAGTTCTTGAGTTATTTATATAATTTGGAAATCAGCTCTCTGTCAAATGTGAGGTAGGTGAATGTCTTTTTCCACCCATAGGCTGCCATTTTGTCATATTCACAGTGTCTTTTGTATTACACTAGCTTTTCAGTTTCATGAGGTTCATTTTTATTAGTTGCTGATTTAATATGACTGCACAACTGGTGTTATATTCAAGAAATTTTCTCCTGTGCCAATGCACTGATGGCTAATCCATACTTTCTCTTCTATCAGGTTCAGTATTTCAGGATTTAAGTTGAGGTCTTTGATCCACTTGGACTTAATTTTGTGCAGGGTGAGAAATATGGATCTATTTGCATTCTTCTACATACAATCATCAGTTAGACTAGAACCATTTATTGAAGATTCTTTCTTTTTTTCCATTGTGTATTTCTGATTTGTTTATCAAAATCAGGTGCCTATAGGAACATCTGTGTCTTCAATTTGGTTGCATTGATCAACCTTTCTGTTTTTATGCCAATAATATGTAGATTTTATTACTATTTCTTTGTGATACAGCTTGAAATCAGCTATGGTAATTCCTCTAGAAGTTCCTTTATTGTGCAGTAATATTTTAGCTATCTGGTTTTTTTTTTGTTTTTCAATATGAAGTTAGACATTATTATTTCAAGTTCCATAAAGAATTGTGTTATAATTTTGATGGAAATTGCATTGAATCTTTAGATTGCTTTTGCTAAGATTGCCATTTTTACTATGTTAAATGTATCAATCCATGAGCATGGTTAATCTCTACATATTCTGATATGTTCTTAATTTTCTTTCTGCAAACAGTTAAAGTTCTTGCCATATAGGTCTTTTTGCTTGGTTAGAATTACACCAATATATTTTATATTATTTGTGACTATCAGAAAGGCTATTGTTTCCCTATTTTTCTCTCTCAACCCATTTATCATTTGTATATAAAAGGGCTACTGTAGTGATATTTCATTTGTATTTTAATAAATAATGTTTGCCTGGAGATCAGAGTGTAAATCAGCCACTCTGGTCAGCCTTACAGACAAGGCAGTGGTGACACACACCTTTAATTCCAGTAACCACACTTGTTTGACTTAGAAACCAGTTGGTAGTGGTGCACACTTTTAATCCCAGCCCTAGAGAGGAATATAAAATGGGAGCAGATAGCTGTCACACACATTCTCAATATTAGGTTTCTTGGAGGCAAGATTGCCATTTTGGACTGAGGTCAAGGTCAGAGCCTGCAGCTGGCTACTTTGCATTTCAGACCTTCAGGTTAAACCCCAGGTTCTCTCTCTGAGTTTTTATTAATCTTGCTTTATTCAGACTACTGAGTCTTTTGAGTTTATATTGTATCCGGCAAGTTCTCTAAAGTTGTTTACTGGCTGTAGGAATTTCCTGTTAAAGATTTGGGGTTGCTTGTGTATACTGTCGTATCATCTGCAAATATCAATAATTTGACTTTTTCCTTTCCAATTTGTTTCACCTTGACCTGCTTTAGTTGGCTTATTCTAGCTAAAGTTTCAAGTACTATATGGAATAGATATGAAGCCTTGTATTGTAGAAAGCCTTGTATTATCCTTGATTTTAGTGGAATTGCTTTGAGTTTCTCTCTATTTAATTTGATGTTGGCTGGCAATTTGCTGTATATTGATTTTATTATAGTTAGGTATGTTCCTTGTATCTCTGATCTCTCTAAGTCTTTCATCATGAAAGGATGTTGAATTTTGTCAAAGACCGTTTCAGCATCTAATGAGATAATCATGTATGTTTTTGTTTGTTGGACCATCCTTGCTGCTCTGGAATGAAGCCTACTTGATAATTGTATGGTAAAAGGTCTAGATAAATAAACACTTGATAATTGTGTGGTAAAAGGGCCAGATAAATAAACACACCCTGACCCTGAAACCAGAGTCAAAGAACCACACCCTGAACTCAGCATGAAAACAACCAAGCCCTGAGCAGGTGAAACAGCCCATCCTTGAGAATGAAAACAACCAATTCTTGTGCATGAAATACAGCCAGTTCTGAGTCTGTAGAAGCCCAAGGATTGAAATCTGATCATTTGCCACATTGAAAATCTTCACCCTGGAAAAATTTTTACCCTAAGAAACTTCTACATAAGTTTGTACTTGTTCAGCTTGGAACTGCCTTTTTCTACCCTGGCAGAGGCAATCATACTCCTAGATTCCTCCCCCATCCAATAAACTTGTTGAATGAGGTTTGGGTATCACTTTCTTTTGCTAGTGTGAGGAGGGACATGGAAGTAACAACTTTCACCTGAGCAGAGTAGAGCAGGGAAGAGCTGTAACAACTTTTGCAAGAACAAGAGAAAAATTGCTACATTCCTCTGTGAACTCTCCCCTCCCCCACTGGAACAGAGCTACAGGTATTGCCTGGTTTACAACAGCCAGAAGAATACCTTTCTCTTCAAAGCTGTAACACAGTTACTGTCTGGGTTCTGATGGACAGGATACCTTTTGCTGGAGAGCTGTAACACAGTAAAGGTGGATGTTCTTTTGGATATGTTTTTAAATTCAGTTTGTAAGTATTTGAGTACTTTTGCATCCATGTTTATGGGAGAAATTTGTCTGTAATTCTCTTTCTTTGTTGAGTCTTTGTGTGATTTTTGTATCAAGGTCCCATAAAATGAAATCCAATGTTCCTTTTCTTTCTATTTTGTGGAATAATTTCAGAAGTACTGGTATTAACTCTTCCTTAAAATTCAGTGGAATTTTCTCTCTGCTAAAACCATTTGACCATTGGCTTTTTTGATTCGGAGATTTTAATTGCTGCTTCTTTTGCCCTAGGACTTAAAGGTTTATTTAAATTATTGAATAGCTCTTGATTTAATTTTGGTAAGTGGGATCTATCAAAAAAAATAGTTCATTTCTTTTTTATTTTTTAGTTCTTTGGAATACAGGGTTTTTAAGTATGAACTAATGATTATTTGGATTTCCTAATGTCTGTTGTTATAGCCCCCTTTTCATTTCTGATTTTGATAATATGGATAATCTCTCTGCATTTTAGCTGGTTTATATAATGGTTGTTGCCTCTATCTTTGATCTTTTCAAAGAACCAAGTCCTTGTTTCATTGATACTTTATATTGTTCTTTTGATTTCTATTTTATTGATTTCAGCCCTCAGTTTCATTATTTCTTCCTTCTTACTCCTCTTGGAAGTGTTTGCCTCTTTTTCATTCTAGAGCTTTTAGGTGTGCTGTTAGGTCACTAGTATGAGGTCTCTTTAATTCGTTTTTCTCTTTTATTTTACGTTCATTAATTTATTTATTTTACATTCTGCCTGCAGTTTCACCTCTCTCCTCTCCTCCCTTTACCTCCTTCCACCTCCCATCTATGTCCCACATCTACTCCTCCTCTGTTTCTGTTGAGAAATGGCAGGGCACCCATGCGTATCAACAAAACAAGACACTTAGTGCTATGAATGTTCCTGCTTTCATTGTGTTCCATAAATTTGTGTATGGTATATATTCATTTTCACTGAATTCTAAGAAGTCTTTAAATTTTTATTTTTCCATGATCCAGTAGTGATTCAGTAGAGAGTTGTTTAATTTTCATGAGTTTGTAGACGTTCTGCTGTTTCTGTTGTTGTTGAAATCCAGCTTATTCTGTGGTAGTCTGATAAAGTACAGGGGTTTATTTTAATTTTCTCGTATTTGTTGAAATTTTCTTTGTGACTGAGTATATGTTCAGTTTTTGATATTGTTCCATGAAGTGCTGAGATGAAGTTTTATTTTTTTGTGTTTAGAAGAAATGTTTTGTAGCTATCTGTGAGGTTTGTTTGAGTCAACGTCTGTTAGTTCCATTATTTCTCTGTTTATCTTTTGTCTGGCCTGTTCATTGAGGAAAGTTGGATGTTAATGTCTTCCAAAATTAATGTGTGAGGAGTGTGTGATTTAAGCTTTAGTAATGTTTATTTTTTCTTTCTTATTACTTTATAAATAATATCAATCAAAATTTCCCCTTCCCCTCCTCCCTCTTCCCTCCCGCTCCCCCACTCACACTCACACTCACCCTCCAGTCCTAAGAGAGGGCAGGGTTTCCTGCCCTGTGGGAAGTTCAAAGCCCTCCCCCCTCCATCCAGGCCTACGTAGGTAGGTATCCAAATAGAATAGGGTCCCAATAAGCCAGTTCATGCAGTAGAGACAAATCCCAGTGCCATTATCATTCGCTTCTCAGTCTGCCCCAATTATCAGATACATTCAGAGGGTCCAGTTTGAACCCATGCTCCTTCAGTCCCAGTCCAGCTGGATTTGGTGAGCTCCCATTTGCTCAGGCACACTGTCTCAGTGGGTGGACCAACCCCTCGTGGTCCTGAATACCTTGCTCATATTCTTGCTCTTTCTGCTCTTCAACTGGACCTTGGGAGCTCAGTCCAGTGCTCCCAGGTGGGTCTCTGTCTCTATCTCCATCCATTGCTGGACAAAGGTTCTATGGTGATATTCAAGATAGTCATCAGTCTGACTATGGGACAAGGCCAGTTCAGGCACCCTCTCCTCCACTGCCCAGGGTCCTAGCTGGGGTCATCCCCGTGGACTCCTGGGAACACCTCCAGAGCCAATCCTCTTGCCAACCCCAAAATGGCTCCCTCAATTAAGATATCTCCTTCCCTGCTCCCATATCCGTCCTTCCTCCATCTCAACCACCCCACTCCCCCAAGCTATTCCCAACCCTCTCCTTCTCCTTTCTTTCTCCCCCTCTTCCCTTTCCCCTACCCCCATCTTTTGCCTGGCAATCTTTTCTGCTTCCAATTTCCAGGAGGATCTATATATGTTTTTCTTTGGGTTCACCTTATTACTTAGCTTCTCTAGGATTGTAAACTACAGGCTCAATGTCCTTTGTTTATTTTACAAATGTGTGTGCCCTTGCATTTAAGGACTAGATGTTAAGAATTGCAGTGTCCTCTTTTTGGATTTTTCTTTTGTTGATATGTCATATCCTTCTCCATTTCTTTTGAATAATTTTGGTTGGAAGTTTATTTTGTTAGATATAGAATAGCTACAAAGGCTTGCTTCTTAGGTCCATTTGCTTGGAAAATCTCTTCCCAACTCTTTATTCTGAGATGATGTCTATCTCTTTTAAACAGTTTCCAGAAAATTTGACCTTAATTATCGTGGTTTATTTAGAAGTTAAGCCCATTAAAGCTCTCGGGATCCAGAAAGATTCACCTTGGCAGGCAAGAATCTGGCTAGTTGGATCTGAGGGTAAAATGAAATAAATCAGCTCACATACATTACAGCTACATGTTCTTTATTCCTTGGAACAAAGAAGCAATGAGAAGAAGCAGCAGCATTAGGGCTGATCTCCACAAAGCTTTCAGTTTATATAGGCATACAGACAATTTAACAGTCCCATAGGTGGTAGCAATAGTATCAAGCATGCATTTTCAGTCACAAAAACTGGTGGATCTGGCAAAAAGTTACTTTACATCTCAGAGAGTGCATGACTGGGAACACAGCATTGGTAGCTATGTAGGCTTGATTTGCTTTAGCATCTAGCTGCTAGAGTTAAAAGCAATCTGTTCTGTGGACTTTGATTTTGACTCCAGCAGGGTGTCCAAGTGAGAATTTTTCCCTCTGAAGTTAGTTTTAATGACTCAGGACTTTTTCCTCTATAAACAGTTAATTTCTTGGGCTATGATCCAATTTTAGTTGGAACCAAGGTATAGGATAAATACAGAATATTAATAACATGTTAGATTTGAGTGAAGGTACAATAGTTTATACCTTTCTGAGTTTGATGTTAGAGCAGACATATTGCCTTCTGTATGAGGTTCCTTTCTTATCCCTGAGTGCTGTAAATAAAGAAAGTTTGTGGGGGAGCAGATTTTGGCTGTGAGAACAAAGGTTTGACTGAGTGAATCCTTTTCACCCCATGGATTCCTGGTGTGGGGGGAGGTATGTGGTTGCCCTTACAGGAAAAGAGAAGTTTATACCCTGCTGAGATTCTACAGAAGGGAGAAATGCCATGGTTTCACAAGATTTCTACAGAACTGACAGTGAAAAACAGGTGTCCCCGTAGTTACATAAAAATGGTTTATTCCAAGTAGATGTGTACATACACACTTCCCATGTATTAGTCCAATAGATCTGTTAGCTGTGCATTTATTGTATAATACTTGAGGGCTCACAACACTTAATGATGTTTTTATCTTTGTAATCATTGCTAATTTCTCATTTCCAGCTGACGAGCATCAATTATACCATTAAAGCAACAGTTTCACTTCAGTGATGCTGGTCACTTTTAATTGCAGTGACTACAGCTCCAGATGACCAGACACCACAAATTCTTAACAAAAAATATCACACAAATGGCCTGATAGAATTTTTCCTTCCCTCAGAAACTTCACAGTCCAGTGCCCCCCCTTTTTTGTCTAATTTGAGGTCAATATGCCTATCTTCTAATATTCTACAGAATAAGCCTCTGGACCCTGCAACACTTGTAAAGCTCCAAAGTTTTTCTACAATCATCCCCAAAACAAATGGTCAGAAATATCAAAACTTTACCTCATTTCTAATAACAATTTCTATATTAGTTTGCATTTCTACTGTTAATCAGCTTAGGGAAGAAATAGTTTTTTCGACATACATATCCTGGATCACAGTCTGTTGTTGGAAGACAAGGGAGCAGCTAAAAGAAGTCAGGAACCTGGGGGTAGAAGATGATGCAGAGACCATGGATGAGTACCTCTTACTGGCTTGTTCCTTAAAGTTTTCACAACCTCCCTTTATTGAATCCAGGACTACCTGCCAGGAGTGACTCCAAACAATATGATCTAGGCCCTTCTCTATCAATTACTAATTAATAAAATACCCTATAGTGTTGCCTACAGTCTGGTTTTATGGAGTAATTTTTGCAATTGATATTCCTTCTCAGATGACTCTAGTTTGTGTGAAATTGATGTAAGAACTAGCCAGCACACTTGATTGCTATGTAATTTTGCATGACGTTACATATATTGTAAATGCTTGATATGAGACCTTGGTCCTAGAGGAATTATTTGTTTCAGAATGGAAAGAACTTTTTATATATCTTTTGTTTTGTTTTCTTTTCTTTTTTGAGACAGGGATTCTCTGTGTATCTCTGGCTGTCCTGGGACTCATTCTGTAGACCAGCCTGGCCTCAAACTCATAGAGTTCTGCTTGCATCTGTCTCCTGGAGTGATGGGATAAAGGCATGTGCCACCACCTCCTGGCTCTTTTTATGTATCTTATTTTACAGAAAATTCTAATTTTGCACTTTGACAGGTTTGGAAGGGAACTTAAAATTTATCCTATGTGGCAATGTTCCTGATTCAAGAAAGAAATACTTCTACTATGGTTTAATAAGTTTCAGATAGATCCTAAAAGTTTTATCTAATAGTATGTGTCTCAGGGATTTTACAGCCTTGGCCAGTATGGTGTCTATTAAAAAATGACAACCAATCCAAAATTAATTAAGAATTAATGTAAGAATTAATAGAATCATCCACATTAAAATGAAAAATGGAGTTACTCTCATAACTTGTTAAAAATCTTAACACCCTTATAATCTTGTCTGATATTCTAGCCGCTTTTCCCAATCCTTTACACCTTAGATTTTTCTTATACTCTGTACAGAATCTTTTCAAAAGTAGATGCTGCACTTAAAAAGTGTTATAGAATAGGAACATATATAGTTAGTGATCATTTACAACAATAAAAACATTGATAGAATTGAAGAATTTTTGTGAACAAAATTAAATGTGATTCCAAAAGACAAGTATATCATGATTGCTCTCATGAGCATGATCTGGATTTAATCATGGATGGATAGATGGATAGATAGAGGAATAAAGGGGAGACAGTTTAAATACTTTGAAAATAAAAGTTTCAAAATAAAATTATAAATATATATGTAAATAGATATATGTGTCAGAAATGACAGAAACAAACCTGATATTTTACACATTTATAGAGTTAATAATTAACAAGTAGAAACATGGAAGATAATCAAAAAATAATTGAGTCCAAAGAGATGCTTGCAACAATATTTTGCTTAAAAATTCATAGAAAGTATGTATTGCCTATAGTCTCCAATGACCAGTATTTATAGTAGAGGGTCACCCAACAAGAGAAATGACCTTGAGATAGATAAATGCCAATGTCTTAGTAAAACCTGGAAGTAGAAAACTGGGAAAATAAACTCCTTGGCCTTTCTTTCCTCAGTTCATCTAATGTTCTGATAATAGTTCTGGATCAATTAGTTTATTTTGCTAAGACAAAGTATCTGAGATTTATCACCATCCAGTAGCACCACTGACTGTGAACCAAAATTCAACCTATAACACTTTGAAGAAATTGTATATTAATTATATAAAACAATATATAAAACAATGTTAATGATATAGAATTGTATATATAATTAACATAAAATGTTAATATTTGAAACTAAAAATGAGAAAACACTTGGGATTCCAAGAATTTTGCATGAAAGGGACTCAATCTGTTTTATACTTCTAAAGACAAATATTCCTCTTTGGATAGAGTGTATAGTTCACAAAATATACCAAATGAAAAAAATTTTTACTACCTAGAATGTTCTTTGCCCAATTTAAGAATTTACTATGATGTGACCTTACAACCTTGATTTTCATACTTTATGAAAATCTTCATACTGAAAGCTAATTAATTTAATAGATATCTCACATATTTAATCTGTCATAGTCTAGGTCACTTATATATTTTATAGTATTTTTGCCTAATAATTTTTAATATCTGCCAACTATTTTTCAAGCTGTTAGTTTTCATGTTGATGTTTATATTGACATATAATGTCCCAGGACAATGCCTGGTACTAGCATTAGAGTTTGTAAGTATTGTTCTTATAACTAAGAAATATGTTCAGTTTCTGAAAAGCTAGATGAATAAATGTATGATGCAATTTTTCTAGAGACTGGTAAATGTTTAGATACAGACGATGTTGAGTGATGCAATAATGTCAGAACATCCTAAACCTAAGTGCTATCCAAAAATTTTAGTATTTTATATTTAATTGTGCATATGTGCATATAATATTGTGTGGATATGTGTAAGTGACTGCACTGCCCACCAAGCCCTGAAGAAGGATTCAGATCCTGTGGAGTTGGAGTTATGGGCATTTGTGAGTTACCTGTCATGGTGCTAGGAACTGAACCAAGGAATTCTGGTAGAACCATATGTGTTCTTTGTTAAGTATGTTCTCTTAGATGAGCCTTTCCACAAACGTAATCCTAATCAGACTGGATCAGACTGAATTAAAGATTCCCATGTTTAATGGAGTGCTCCCAGGTTGCCCCAGGAAACATGGAGAGGGGAAGAGAGAGAGAAGAGGAGACCACATGAATCCTGGAGGCCATGTGTTCATTCTCTGGAGGGCAGTTTAAATAGCCTGTGGGAGTGGTCCTGACCTTCCGTGGGGAGGGGCAACCATTTGGTGGGCTTTCTTGACTCTCCCTGGGTAGAGGTCAGCATTTGGTGAACTTTCTCAGAGGTGGAGTTTGGACTGAGGCAATTCCCAGGGGAGGGAGCTAATACCAGGAGCTGGAGTGAAGCCCCCAGGCAAATAATCCAGACTTTTTGTATAAAGGGGTGCCAGGGAGCTGGGGTGATGCTTCTGACCAAACATTTCAGACTTTTTGTGTAAAGGGGTGCCAGCGAACTGAGGCGAAGCCCCTTAACCAAACGTTTTAGACTCCTTGGATAAAGGGGCACCAGATCAAGTCCGGCTGCTTCCTGTGGGCATGGGGCAATGTGGGAGAAGGGAGAGCTTGGAGTTGGTGGGTGTACACTCAGCAAGAGGTGTGGCTGTATCAGCATCCAGTTTACTGTCATCCTGGAGATTCGGGCAGCTGTTTCTTGAGAGAGATGAGAAGGCAGGTGACTAGGAGAAAAATATTTTGTTATTATTGGCCCTATGAATGGTGCTAGGCATGGGAAGAGTTATTAACTGCCAGAATGAATGGGACAGAGAAATGTCCTGGTTGTACAGGTGAGATTGTACAATAAGTGAGAAACAATCGCAGATAAAACCAGATTTTAGTTGGTAGGTGTCCTTGATCCAGGAGAGTGGTACCGATGGTGAAGTCCCAGGAGCTGCTGCAGGTGTTGGTGTTGTCTGGAGAGCACTTTGTAAGTTGGTCTTAGTCCAGACAGCAGGAGTGACTGTAAAATATGCTTGAAAATGGGTGGGGTTAAAATAGGCTCTGCAGACTGTTTAGTTTTTATCAGACCTGATTTTTATACAGCAGCAGAACTTTTCCCCAGGAACCTGCAGGTGTCTATAAGACAACTGGAACAGATTTATATCTTGGTGTCATAGCAAAAGGCTATTAATTTGCTTAAAAGGTATGAACATTTTAGAAGACAATTAAAGGGAACTGGAAACTGGAAACCTCTGAAGATACACCTGAAACCTGTTAGTCCTGGACTATGAAGCCTGTTAAAGAGACACACCTGTCTGTATTTTAGCAGGAAACTTAACAAATGAAGTAATGAGCTACCAGTACCTTAAGTCATCAAATGGCATTAGACAGATCTAAGAGGGATAAATGAGCAGAAATGAGACAGCTTTTTTAGCTATGCAGGCAATCCCAAGTCTCTCCTTAGTACTTGGAGAACACCAGCCTCGAAGCAGTGCTTGCTGTTAGCTCTAAGAGGCCCAAACATTTTCCTTTGGGGGTAACATTTAGTCCACCTGTCTTGGCAGGATGAGAAGATTGATTTCCTGGGTGTCGTTCAGGAATCTGTAGAGGTGGAAGGCCACTTTTTACTATGTGGGTAGATTTACCAAACCGAAAGGGAATCCTCAAGGCAGAAGGTCTTTTGCAACCATGTATCTCCTCGAGGAGCTACAGGATGCTGTGGCAGCTGGCATGTCTCTGTGTTAGAAGCTCTTTTGTGAAATGC